>PVIY010037697.1:0-24428 GCA_004026745.1 Myrmecophaga tridactyla | reverse complement strand
GAAATCTGTTTTGATCCCTCACCCAGGAACTTTCCCTCTCCTTGCTTTATCCAAATTCAGATCTTTCTGTGTCAGAGGTCATTCTAATTTTTCCAGAGGATAGAGGTACAGCAAACACAGTTTTATCACCAACCCTAAATTTTTTTTACTGATCCCTATGCTGAAATCCCAATCATCTGGGCTGGGGAACAGAAACATCTGCTCTCTGCTTTTATTCCTGAGGTTGAGATTCATCAGTCTCCCCATTCCCCACTTTGACCCCATCTAAGTGGAGACCTTGCACACTGTTCCCCAAGGGCCTCTGTTGCCAGCCTGAAGGTAATTTCAAGACAGGTACATCATCCCCTTTTCCCTGTTAGTGCCTCCTTTGCTCATCCAGAATCAGTCTTCCAAGCATTGCTTTCCTAGTAGCTGTGGGGTATACTTTTATACCACATTTGTTTGTTCCCCTCAAACAATTTTAGATGTTTAGTGGTTCTATTTTTTAGATGTTTAGTTGTTTCCAGTATTTTGCTTCAGCAAGAGTAATGGTTAATAGTATAGTCTTTGGAAGTTAGTTTACTTGGGTTCAGATCCTTGCTTTGCCATTTAGCTATATGACATGGGGGATGTCACTTCACTTTCCGACCTTCATCATTGAGAAAATGGGGATAATAGTAATAATATTACCACCTAGGATTCTTATAAGAATTAAATGAGATAATGAATATAAACCATTGAGCACATTCTAGCACTTGGTGATTGCCCTATATCAGCTATTAATTTTGTAAATAATGTCTTGTTTGGGATTACCTGGGGGCAAAGGATAATGATCTGAGTTTCACGTCTCATATGAAAAATATAGGCTTTGGGGTCCTTAGGTATTAAGAATCTTGGTTTTGAGATTTTCAAAAATTGTATTGTGGTAACATGTGTAGCATCAAATTTTCCATTTTAACCATTTTAAAGTTTCACGGGTATTAATTACATTTACAATCTTGTGTTACTATTTTCACCATCCAATCCAGTACCAAAACTTTTTTATCACCCCAAACAGAACTCTGTACCCATTATGTAATAACTGCCCATTTCACCTTTCCCCAGCCCTTGGTAGCCTCAAATCAACTTTCTGTCTCTATGAATTGGCATATTCTAGTCATTTCATAGAGTGAATATGTAATATCTGACCTTTAGATCTGGCTTATTTCACTCAACATTATGTCTTCAAGATTCATCTATGTTGTAGCATGTATCAGAACTTCATTCCTCTTTACAGCTGAGTAGTATTCCATTATTTGTATATGTCACATTTTGTTTATCCATTCATATGCTGATAGACACTTGGGTTGCTTCCACCTTTTGGTTATTGTGAATAATGCTTCTACAACAGTTGTACAAGTCATTATACAATTAAACAATTGTATAATTCAATTGTATTCAATTTTTTGGGGTATTTTCCTAGCAGTGGAATTGTCAGGTCATATGGTAATTCTGTGTTTATCTTTTTGAGAAGCCACCAAACTTTTTCCACAGTGGCTATACCACTTTTTTTTCCTTTTTTTAATTGTGAAGTATAACATATATACAAAAAAGCAATAAATTTCCAGGTACATTTTTTTTATGAATTTTTAAATTTTTAAAAAATATAACAACAAACACCAACATTCTTAACATATGATCATTCCATTCTACATATATAATCAGTAATTCACAATATCCTCACAGTTACACATTTATCATCATGATCATTTCTTAGAACATTTGCATCAGTTCAAAAAAAGAAATAAAAAGACAACAGAAAAAAATTCATACATACCAGACTCCTTACCCCTCCTTTCCATTGATCACTAGCATTTCAATTACTAAATTTATTTTAACATTTGTTCCCCCTATTATTTATTTTTATGCCATATGTTTTACTCGTCTGTTGATAAGGTAGATAAAAGGAGCATCAGACACAAGGTTTTCACAATCACAGAGTCATATTGTGAAAGCTACATCATTATTCAGTCATCATCAAGAAACATGGCTGCTGGAACACAGCTCTACATTTTCAGGCACTTCCCTCCAGCCTCTCCATTACACCTTGACTAACAAGGTGCTATCTATTTAATGCGTAAGAATAATCTCCAGGATAACCTCTTGACTCTGGAATCCGTTAGCCATTGACACTTTATTTTGTCTCATTTTGCTCTTCTCCTGTTTGGTCAAGAAAGTTTTCTCAATCCCTTGATACTGAGTCCCTGCTCATTCTAGGATTTCCGCCCCACATTGCCAGGAAGGTCCACACCCCTGGGAGTCATGTCCCACGTAGACAAGAGGAGGACAGTGAGTTAGCATGTTGTGTTGGCTGAGAGAGAGAGACCACATCTGAGCAACAAAAGAGGTTCTCTTGGGGGTGACTCTTAGACCTAATTTTAAGTAGGCTTGACCTCTCCTTTGTGGAGTTAAGTTTCATTGAACAAACCCCAAGATTGGGGGCTTAATCTATTGCTTTGGTTTTCCCCACTGTTTATGAGAATATCAAGAATTCTCCACTGGGGGAAGTTGAATTTTCCCCCTTTCTCAACATCCCCCAAGGGGACTTTGCAAATACTTTTTTACTCACTGTTCAAATCACTCTGATTTATTGGGGCATCGCTCTGGACAAATCTACAAAATCTTATGCCCTACTCAAGGTTCCATGTACTTATGGTGTTCAATTAAGCTGCCACATAAGTATATTAGAAACTGCACTAGTCAAAATATAAATTTTGTACCAAATAAACATTTTTTGCTTTAGTCTCACACATAAGTTAAAATTTTAAAATATTAATTACCATCTATTTTCAACACCCTGCAGTAATGACATTCCTTTATTCTTCCTCATGCAAAAACATTTTAAATTTGTATATTTAGTCACTATCATTATACACTCTAGGCATTCGTAGATTATACCATCTGTCTTTATTGTCTATCTTTCTTTCTGATTTCATTTGTGTCACCAACCCTCCTCCCTCTATCATTCTCATATTCAGCTTCATTCAGTGTTCTAACATAGATGTATTACAGTTAGGTGGTATTGTGCTATCCATTTCTGAGTTTTTACAATCAGTCATGTTGTACAATCTGTATCCCTTCAGCTCCAATTACCCAATATCTTACCCTGTTTCTATCTCCTGATGGTGTCTGTTACCAGTGAAATTCTCCAGGTTTATTCACTAATGTCAGTTAGTTTATTCACTAATATCAGTGACACCAAACAGTATTTGTCTTTTTGTTTCTGGCTAATCTCACTCAACATAATGTCATTAAAGTCCATCCATGTTGTTACATACTTCGTAACTTTATTCTGTCTTACAGCTGTATAATATTCCATCGTCTGTATATACCACAGCTTGCTTACCCACTCATCTGTTGATGGACATTGGGGCTTTTTCCATCTCTTCGCAATTGTAAATAATGCTGCTATAAACACTGGTGTGCAAATGTCCGCTTATGTCCCTGCTCTCATGTCCTCCGAGTAGATACGTAGCAATGGTGTTGCCGGGTCATATGGCAATTCTATACTTAGCTTCCTGAGGAACCACCAAAATGCCTTCCACAGCGGTTGTACCATTTGCGGGTCTGAGATTTTTGATGCCATAGGTGATTAGAGGAGAAGGGGGTTGCTTGTAGCCAGAGTGAGTAAGGAAGGATTCTTGGCATTGGTGGTGTTGAGCCAGTGTTCCAGGCCTATATGGTGCAGCCAGAGTTAACAAACATATCTAACAATGTTTAGGCCACTAACAATTCAGACCTCTACCCCTGCTTCTTGCCCTTTTTCCCAACCAGCTTTTTGGCATTAGAACTGACTAATCACGAACCTTTCCTAGTGGGAAGACTTGCTGAATGTTCAGCCTTCTCTGAGTTTGATTCTCTTCTTTCAATCTCTACTTTGACCTCTATCCTCACAGTCACTAAATGCTTTCTACAGCACAGCTCTTCAAGGCCTATAGCATTGTCTGTTTTTATGTCTCCTTGAATCTCGAGATCCTTTTACTGGGGGTCCCTCCTACAAGAAAACTCCAGTTCCTGTTAACCCTTTTCTGGAAACTAGTTCTCCTTATTTCCTTATCCCCACAGCAGTGGTGCAGGGCCTCCATGTCCTGCCTAGCAGATTAGAAGCAGGAGTGACCCTATGCCCTGTTGCTTGTAAGGTTGATTTTTAGGTTTCCAGCTCCAGTTAATGACTCCTGGTTGAATATATGCTCCTCCCTAGAGAAAGAAAGGCTCTGGTCTTGATAAAACTTTCTACTAGGCAGGAACTGGAAATTGGATATTCAGGGCTCCCATAGGCCTCCATATTCCAGCACTTTGAAGGCTAGGGCATTTTAGAAACAGTTCTTAACCTAAATTCCGAGACTCCCACTCTTGGGTAGGTAGTATACCATGTCATTTTTATTATGTGTCCTGTATGTAATATGCTAATTTCTTCCCCTCACAGATGCTCATTGTAAAGTGGCGACAATGTACATAATCATGCCGAGCCTCGTATGACTGATTAGTCAGGCACACACAGACACGGCCACTAACAATTCAGACTATCAGTCGCACGCGGCGCCAAGATATTAACACTGCCCTATACAACCAGGGCCCGGCTCAGCCCTGTGGCGTACCCATACCCCGACTTTGGTTCTCGGGGACGCGGCGGTGTCCCCGTTTTCCCGGTCCCCGGCGAGCGTAGCGGAGGGGGCGCGGATTTCCAGCCGGCGGTGTTATTCGGCCGCACGCCGGAAGTGGCAGTCGGAGCGGGAGCACTGAGGTGTTGGCCGGCTGGGCAGTGGGCCGGAGCGGGGGGGCGGGGGCGCTGGTCATGTTTCCCTTAGGGCCCGGTAGCCCCCAAGGGGACGAAGCAGCTGGAGCCGGGGCTGAGGAGTCAGCGCGTCATGGGGAGCAGGCGTCAGCTGTCCGGTCGCCCCAAATCCCACCCGCGCCCCTACATCCCGGGGCTGACGCAGCGCTTCCCCCGCCTCCCGTCCGGAACTCTCGCCGCCTTAGTGTCCCCTCGCCGCCCCCGGTCGCGCGCACCGGAAAGCTCCGGCAATCCGAAGCTCCGGATCCCTTGACTGTTGCCGCCCATGGGGTGCAGTCGCCGTCTTCTCCCACGCACCGACGGCGGGGGCCAGACTGCAGGGCCGGAAGCCGCGGCCGGTACGGCCTCAGTACGGGCCTGGGCGGCCCTGGCACCCGGCTGTTTGGGTGGCTGAGTGAGCGCAGCCTGGGCCGCGGGCTGTTCGTGGACCCGGCGAGGGACAATTTCCGCACCATGACTAACCTCTATGGTTCCATCCACCCCGCGGATTCGGTGTACCTCAGTACCCGCACACACGGTGCCGTCTTCAACCTCGAGTACTCGCCCGACGGGTAAGCGCGGCCCCCAGCCGGGCGGCTATCCGCCGCCGCCGGGCTCTGCTGCCCGCCACGCCCGCCCAGCGCTCGCTTTCCCCGGTCCGGGCCGGAGTTTGCGAGTCTGTCTGGGGCAGCTGGACCTCATGCCCCCTGGCACTTTGTGATGCGCTTTATCGTTATTATCTTGATGGATTCCCCTTTCGTGGCCCATAGAAGTAGGCGCGCCCGGGCCTCAGTTGTTCGCCCTTGGGAACCCCGAGGCTCTGACGAGGAGAAAGGCTTTAAGCCGCGCAGCAGGTGTATCCGAGCCCAGGACTGGGTTTTACGGTACACAGTAGGTACTCAGTAAACGTGTTTTGAATAAATGCGCATTCTTTGTCTACCACCATAGGCCTGCATTTTTCTCACCAATGTTTTCTCAAGATTAGGGAGCCCACAGATTCCCTGTACACCTTGCCGGACTTGCCCTGAAGGGATAAGTATGCGTCGCTTTGCCCCAGCAAGCTACTAAGACTTTGCAGACTTGTTTCTCTCGTGATTTGGGGGAATTTTTGACGTTCCCAGGGCAGAGTAGAGTCGTGTTAAGGGCATCCAGCATTTTTCCAGGATGATTAACTACATCATGTTTGACCTCGGTTTACTTTGGGCTATGGGAAATTTTCAAAATAATATTTATTTTAAAAAATTTTATTTTCAAAAGTTTGTCTTGTGAGTGCACAAATAAGTTTAACAGCAATCAAAAGAAAAAATTACACACAGATTTATACTAGGCGATAGTATAGTTAATATAATTTTTACCCCATCATGGTCTGTGGATTACCAGCCATTTGCTAAGCTCATTCATTTATTCTCCCATTTGGCTTATATTTGTTGGGCAATTTCTGTGTTCCAAATGCAGGGGTAACAGTGGTGAGCGAAATGAGCTAATGGCACTGCCTTCATGGAGCTTGGGAGTTGTTGATCCAACTAAATACTAGTCAGATAATTATACTAAATAATGCATAATGTATATTTAAGAATTGAGATAAGGGCTTGGACGAACCTGTTGTGGACTAGACTAGGGTATTAGAGATATGTGAACCGAGATTAAAAAAAATAATAATTGAGATAGGGTTGAAGGTGGGTTGAAGTATCTCAGATGAAGGAACTGGTATGCCAGAAGACCTGTGATAGAAGAGGCAGAAGTCATGTTAGAGAAACTGAGAAACACTAGGTTAACCAAGTGAAAACTATTAGTAAAGAGAGATCTAAAATACCCTAAGGAAGTAGCAAAGTAACAGAATCTGGAATCATGTGAGCAAGCAAGCTCTATTCTATTTGCTGATGCAGATACTTCTTCCTAATCAGACCTGTCACTAGATTATCTGAAGTCTACAGCAGTTGCATGGAGCTTGTAGCAGTGAAGGCACATCTGAGTAAGGGGGAAAATTGCTGAGAGGAGAATCTTTGTTGTAGCTTCTTCACAGAATCTCTCCTTACTGCTCGAACCAAGCCCTATTCCTAAAGCTTCCCCCAAAAGACCAGGAATCTGCTTTTCATAAACATTCAGTCCCTCTCTCCTGTGTCTTGGCCCCATTCCTCCTGACCTCCAGTCGATACGGTGAAAACTTAAAGAATAGCTGTTCCTACTCTTTGGAGGTAAAATTTGAGGTAGAGGGTGGGAGGGTGAAATGAATTATGAAGAATAAATTCCCACTGCCAGTGCTATTAGAATAAGGGATATATTACAGATAATTTTAGTTCAAATCTGGACTGAATTTTCCACATTTTTGTAAATGATGGTTAGATACTCTGGTACTTAATCTAATAATTTTTAATTATACAATTAACATATGCTTATTGTAGAAAACAGACAAAAAATGAGCAAAAAGAGGCTAAACATTGCTTAATGATCCCAGAAACAGAATGGATATACAAGGCAATTTTTTCTTTGTATATGTTTGTTTTGTAGCCTGCTTTTTTCTTACAGTATATCGTGAACTACTTATGTTAATAAATAGACTTCTACAACAATTTCCAGTTTTCTTTAGTTTGTATAAAACTCTTTGAGCAAATATTTTAGATTTATGTCCTTAGGGTAAATCCCTAGAATAAATCAAGGGTTATAAATATTTTTGGTACCTATTGATTGTACCAATTCTTATTCTATCAGCCACATATGAAAGTGCTTGTACTCCCCATGTCCTGACCAATGTGGCATATTTTCATTGTTTTTCATCCATGTCAAGATGATGAGTGAAATTAATTTTAATTTTTTTGTACTCTTACATCATCCATAATATGCCCAACATTTTTGTAGGTCTTAAAATAAATTTACAGATAAATGATATTTCTGTTTAAATGAGATAATTTCACAGATCCTTTAGTCATTTATGCGTTAAATCAGATTACCAGGTAGAAGTCACTGAGAACACTGGATGATTTGACAATAGAGGATAGGCACAGCTAAAGAATTTGTGAGCTTGTGAATGGGGAAGAAGAAAATACACAGAATGAGGTCAAAATACAGTAATTTAGAATATAGAGACAAGATACATAAGGACCATAAGACATAGTGAAAAGATCTTAATTTATATAGAGAGGGGAATCTCAGAAGGATATGGGAAAGAAAATGGTATAAAATAATATATGAAGAGATAATGGCTGAGAAATTTTAAAAATTGACAGAAGTCATCAAAGCATAGATTCACAAATCCCAAGCAAGAGAAAAATAAAGAAAACTATACCTACATACAAGAATAAAGCTGCTAAAATTAAACAAACGAAACATAACATTTGAACAAAGAGACTATCTTAAAAGCAGCTAGAACAAAGAGATGGATTACTTTCAAAGGAGTCGTAGAGAGCTAAATTCACAAGAATGACGGAAGTCAGAAGAAAACAGTTTTAAAAGTGGTGAAATGAAATAATTCCTCACCTTGAATTTTATATACAGATCTATCAAGAATAAAGATAAAGACATGTTGGATGAATAAAAATTGAGAGAATTCATCATCAGACCTACACTGAAATATATACCAAAAAGTCTTCAGGGAAAAGGAAAATTATCTCAGATGGAGGGTCAGGGGTACAGAAAGGAATGAAAAACACAGTAAAAGTAATTATACTTGTAAATCTAAGAGAATATTAACATAAAACAGTAAGAATCTTTAGTGGACTTGAGATTTATAAAAGAATGAGAATATGTCAAAAATAAAATATTAGGGCTGTCGGTGCTGGAGACCGCGGCACTGCACAGGCGGCGCCCTTGCCTCCGCTCCCGGAGCAGCCTTCCGACAGGCCAACGGGGCCGCCCGCTGCCGCCGCCAACCACAGGACCGGCAGTGCCTGCACTCGCCCTCCAGATGTAAATTCGGGGGTGTCTGTCTGGCCTGTCCTGAAGGGATTCCAGGCAAGGCCCACCTGGAATGGATGGAGTCACATCTCCCTCTAATCAAAAGTTAATACCCACAGTCAGCTTCTGCTCCTTGCTGGGAAAACAGCCAGAGAAGGAAATTAAGCAGCACCCCTGTAATTTACCCGGATCATCTCAGCAGGCATATCTGTTGCATTTATGGGAGACAAGGCCAATTTAACAATGCTTCTGTTGGAGGCAAGCTTTTAATTTCAGTATTCACAGTGTATTTTGGACATCCTCAAAATTTGCCTCATTTTCTAGTCAAATCTGATTCATGACGTGGAATAAAGTTGAAAAAATCATCTACTTCTTTGTGAGTTTTCAACAAGACTGGGATGCTTTTAAGTGCATATAACTAGCCTCTAACTGCAACTATGGGTTCTGACAAGAAGGGCATCTCCCCTGCTCATAAAACATCCACTCCAACCCATAGAAGTGCCTCTTCTTCAACATCCTCCCAAAGGGAGAGTAGGCAGAGTATCCATATATTGGAAAGGACTGCTTCCTCCAGCACCCAGCCCTCTTGATGCAACTGTTCCGAAGAGTGATCATGGCGATGAATATGCTACTATGTGATGATATTGTGAGCCATTGGTTGTATACCATACACGGAATGTTTGTATGGAAGCAGACAGCTGGGAAATTATAGAAGGGCTGAAAATAGGCCAAACCAATGTCCAAAAACCAGAAAAACATGAAGGCTTTATGCTAAAGACTCGCTCGTCTTTTACAACCATGTCTGACAAACCCGATAAGGCTGAGGTTGAGAAATTCAGTTAAGTCGAAATTGAAGAAGACAGAAACGCGAGAGAAATCCACTGCCTTCCAAAGAAACAATTGAACAGGAGAAGCAAGCAGGCAAAACTTAATGAGGGGTGCCATGCCTCTATGCACTGTACATTTCCACAAGCATTGCTTTCTTATTTTACTTCTTTTACCTGTTAACTTTGTAAGCTGCAGAGAGGTCAGATCAAGTTTAAATGACTGTGCTGCCCCTTTTCACATCAAAGAATCGCTGCACCTGCCTCTCCCAGCTGCCTGTCCTGCTAGCAGGGTAGGAAAAGAACTTGCATGTTGGTGAAGAAAGAAGCTGGGTGGGACGTCCGTGAATCTAGAGTAAAAGCAAAGCTGGTCCAAGATATGCTAGAGGCTGTAAAATGCAGTTTAATCAGAGTGCCATTTTTTTTTGTTCAAATGATTTTAATTATTGGAATGCACAATTTTTTAAATATGCAAATTAAAAGTTTTAAAACCTGAAAAAAAATACTTGCAACTTTATTGGAGCACATCTGAACGTACTTACTCCTTTGGAGTAAAACTAGTGCTTGTAGTTTTCCAATTGTATTTAGCTTCTGGTTGGAATTTGAAAAATAGGTGAAAGTTCCCTGACTATTCACGTGAATCCAAAAAAATATACATGCAGCATAAGTATATAGAAGGGTTTAAAATAAAAGGATGTAGAGGTATACTGTTGCAGAATTAACTAAAAGTTGGTATGCTATGTATCAGGCAAGGTAGAAAGTTATATTAACATCAGATAAGGCAAAAAGCACATCTCAAAATTTCAAAGGATTAAATGAGTATGTTCTCCAGTTAAGCTAGAAATGAATAGCAGGAAAATCATGTTTGGAAACACCCTTCTAAATAACCTGTGAGTCAAGGAAATCACAGTATACATTATAAACTGTTGAACTGAATGATGAAAACGCTTCTTATCAGAATTTCTGGGATGCATCTAAAACCATGTATAGTGAAAAATCTGTAGCTTTAAATGCATATATTAGAAGAGAAAAAAGCCTGTAAGTCATCAAACTAAGTAAGCCTTTATCTCATGAAGTTACAAAGAGAAAGACATATTATACCTAAAGAAGATAAAAGGAGGGAAAAAATAAAGAGCAGAAATTAACTACTTTGTAAAACTGCCACTAACTTCTAAGTTAATCAAACTCAAACCCTACAATTTGCAGTTTTACTCCTAGTTATATGTCCAATAGAAATGCATACAGATGTACATTCCGGGATATGTAAAAGAATTTAAAAGAGCTTATTTAAAATTGGAAGCAGCACAAATATACACCAACAGTAAATGGATAAATAACTTGTATATTTGTCCATTGGAGTAACATTCTGTAATGAAAATGCAAGAACTCTACCAACAATGTGAATGAATTTCATAAAACAATAATGTACAGATGTAACCAATGTATTCTTTTATTAAAAGTTTTTTAAAAAGTAACATTAGAAATTAGGATGGTGGTCACCTTTGGGGAGTCAAAAAGGAATGGTAGGGCGGGCCACGGTGGCTCAGCAGGCAAGAACGCTTGCCTGCCATGCCAGAGTACCCAGGTTCAATTCCTGGTGCCTGCCCAAGTAAAAAAAAAACAAAAAGGAATGGTATATGAGGTAGAAAAGTGTGCTTCTGGAACATAGATAACATTCTGTTTTTTTACTTAGTTGATGGTTACATGAGTGTTCCCTTTGGAATATAATTTATTGTGCTATATTCTTGATATGTGTACCTTCTGTATATATAATATGCTTACAAACTTAAAAAAATAGAAGATATTATGAACAACTTTATGCCAGTATATCTTTAAACCTCAGTGAAACAGGGCAATTCTTAGAATAGGAGAAATTACCAAAACTGAAAATAGTAAAATATAGAAAGTCCAATTAGTAACATAACCATTAAAGATAATGTGTCGGGTGGTGCAATGGTGGCTCAGTGGCAGAATTCTTGCCTGCCATGCCAGAGACCTGAGTTTGATTCCAGAAGCCTACCCATGCCAAAAAAAAAAAAAAAGATAATGCATCAGTAGTTAGAAATTTGTCACAAAATAAACTCCAGGTCCAGATAGTTTTATAGGCAAGTTCTATCAAACGTTAAAGAAATAATTCCAAATTTATACAAACTATTCTAGTCTATAAAATACCAAAGAATGCTCTTTTACTCTTTTCATAAGGTTAGCATAAGCTTTAACCAAAATCTGACAACAGTACAGGAAAGCAGTTACAACGTGTAGTCTTACTGAATAATACAAAAATCCTAAACAAAATATTAGCAAACTGAATTTAGCAATGTGGTAGAAAAATTTTTTATTTAAACATGAGAAAATCAATGTAAAACACTGATACATATTAAAGGAAAATATTATAGTATTATCTCAGTCCTGAATTTAACACGTTCATATATATAACTGGAAATATACAATTTAACATATTCATGAAAACTTAGGAAACTTGGAGTGGGAGTTAATTACTTAATCCATTAATATCCACCCAAAATACCTACAGCAAACTTTGTCTCTAATGGTGAAATGTTGAAAGTATTCCTGAAGATCAGGAATAAGTCGAGAGTTTTTGAGATTGGCTTGCTATCTACATTTCCACAGTATGGGAAGTCCTAGCCAGGCAGCAAGGAAAAGCTGTTCAAAACAAAACAATTGTTTGTAGATAATATGATTGTCTATAAAGAATACCTAAAATAATCTATAAAATGTTAAAATAGATTGATGGATGAATAATAATATGCAAATATCATTTGCAACAAACAAAGCAAAATATTTTTTTTTAATTTACAATAGCAACAGAAATTTTCAAGTACCCAGGAACATATCTAACAAAAGATAAATGTGACCCATATAGAGAAAACTATAAAATTATAGTGAGAGAATTATAAAAGGCATAAATAAATGAAGATTTGCTGTGTTTATGATACTGATCAAAAGCGGTGTGTTCTCTGCCCAGTGTGCTCAAATGACCAATTCCTGAGACACTAGGGTTTCAAAGAGAGAAGATTTTATTGCTAGGTATGAAGCAGGAGTCAGACTGCCTATTGGCTTAAAAATTTGTCTCCCTCGGGCGGCTGCCGTGGCTCAGCAGGCAGAGCTCCGACCTGCCGTGCTGGAGGTCTGGAGTTCGATCCCTGGTGCCTCCTGCCCATATGCAAATTAAAAAAAAAAAAAAATTTGTCTCCCTGAACTGCAGTAATTTGGAATTGCTAGTACCAAAGATGGGTGTTGAGCAGAATGACTCAAGATGGCCAAGTTAAAGATGATTTGGAATTGGGGTAGGTTAGTTCTGGGCTGACTCAAGCCCTGTCATTAATAAACATTAGGGTTTGTCTTTAGTGATCATAGGACTCTAAAGTTGAAATATAGGATAAAGGGGTATAAGTGAGGGTTAGTTACAAGGTTTTTACAATTACAAGATAAAGGCTATATAGTGATACAATCATTATCAGAGACATCAGCTAGATTACAATTCCGAGATCTCAGGTGTTTTTTTCTGTCTGTTCTAATATACTAGAGAGTAAAAAGGACTGTCTGTGTAACGATTCAGTGATCATAATCATCCTCTATATCGTAACTTCTTGGTTTCGTTTATGAATTAGAAGGTTCCATATTGTAAAGATATCAATACTATATAAACTTTTCTATAAATTTAATGCAGTCTTTATTAACTTGATCAAGCTGAATTTGTGTGTGTGTGTAACTTGAAAAGTTGATTCTAAATATATAAGGATGTTCACAAGTTCAGGAATTGCTAAGTTACTCTTGAATACTGGGCAAGTATGTATGTTATCACATAGGATGATTCAGTGTCATACGATATAAGTTCTGCCCAGTTAATAATCTGCAATGTCATTGCCCCTGTCTCCCCCAAAAAGTATCCCAACAAGATTGTTTTAGTTAGGGACACTTGACTTTTAGATCTAAAATTCATCTGGAAGAGGAAACATCAAATTAGCCAAGATAAAATGTTTATAGGCATCAGTGACCTGTCCTGCAAAGTGTTGTGACCGAGTTTTTTTAGTGCAATCTAATTTACTCCTTTAAAGAAGTACAGTTCTTCCCTTTAACGAAGACCAGCGTTGGGGTGGGAGGCATTAAACTTAACCAGGAATTACTTTGCCAAGAATATTTGGGAAACCCCTTTTCCAGAATTGCCATTAGCACAATGGTGGTGAATCCTTTGAGAATGGATTTAATTTTTTGACTCATATGAAAACCACTTGGATTAACCCTGATGAGAAGGACGAATAAAGGTGTAAAACCTATTTCGAACCAACGTAATATGTAACTTTAAAGTAAAGAAACAAGTGTTTTTATTTGGTTCTAAGTTGACATTAAAAAAAAAAGTGTATAAAGCAATGAAGGAGTCTTGCCTTGTCACATATCAAGCATTCTATAAACCTTTTAGAAATTGAAATAATGCCATGGTATTGTTTCACAGAATAGAATAGAGAGTCCAAAACCAAAATTTACATATATTAAAGATGGCTTTTCAAACCATTGAGCAAAGGATAAGTTTTGATATTGGGACAAATGACTTGCCGGTTTAAGAAAAGTTATGTATCACATCATGTACAGAAATAAATTGTAATTGGATTAAACCAAAACAACGACTATCAGTTTTACACATCTCTCATTTATAATGCTTAAGGTTAGTAGTCTCCTAGAATCAGTAATTCATTTACTTTTATGAGAATAAAGGAGAAAATGTCATTTCACTGTTCTTCTAACAAAAGAAATGGCTGTTTATATATCTCCTAAAATTATAGATATTAATTTAAATTATTTTACTCATGATTAACTAGCATAAAAATCCTTTAGATTTTTAAACTTTTGAAGTCCAAATATGTCTGTAAACACACTGTAAAGGACAATTCTGTGATTACTAAATATAGAAAGGATTTCACTTTAGTAGATGTTTCCACTCTCTTTTAAGAGTGTATTCTGAAAGAGTAGTTTGGCTATTTAAAATTCAGTCTTTCGCACTTTCATCTTAAGTGTATGTTCTAGTTTGCAAGTTGCCAGATTGCAATATACCAGAAACTGAACAGTTTTTAAAAAGGGGAATTTATTAAGTTGCAAGTTTATATGTTCTAAGGCTGTGAAAATGTCTGAATTAAAGTAAGGCCATAGAAATGTGCAATCAAGGTCATCCAGTAAAAGATACCTTGATTCAAAAAGGCTGATGACGTTCAGGGTTTCTTTCAGCTGGAAAGGCACATGGCGAACATGGCAACGTCTGCTAGCTCTCTCCAGGCTTCTTGTTTCCTGAAGCTCCCTTGGGGATGTTTTCTTCTTCATCTCCAAAGGTCTCTGGCTGCATGGGCTCTCCAGCTTTTTCCAAAAGTGTTCCCTCTTAAAGGGCTCCAGTAAGGAAGCCCACCTCAAATGAGTGGAGATACATCTCCATGGAAACCGTGTAATCAGAAGTTACCACCCACAGTTGGGTGGGTCACATCCCATGAATAATCAAAAAAGCTCCCACACAGCACTATTGAATGAGGATTAAAGGACCTGGCTTTTCTAGGGTACACCACAGATTCAAACTGACACAGTGTGCAAAATGTCATTTATTATTGGAACTGTAAATTGGAAAGACCTGAAGTTTCCAAGACTTAAATTTCACTTGCTAGATCTAAATCAGCAAGAACAAGGCCCACAGTAACTAAGACAATAGAAAAAAATAAAAGAATAGATTTTCACAAATCAAAATGGGGCTTATAAAAACTTTATAAAAATATAACTTTGTAACACATCAGGCCTGAAACGAGGGACAAAAAAAACATAAAGGAAAAGATTGATTTGTCTATATCAAACTGGTCTGGTAGGATATATGCCAGATCTTTTATAGTACGTTATTATAAATACCAGTAAAGAAATACATAATTTTGTTATATGTAATTTTTCCCCATAAGTTTTTTTTGCAACTAGCTTTTCTCATTTAACAATCTTTTGGTGTTCTTTTATGCTCATATAAAGCTACCCTTTGTTTTTACCAGTGCATGGTATTCCAAAGTATGGTTGTACAATGACTTATAATCAGTCATTCCCCCATTTGTGTACATTTAGGTTATTTTCAGTTTTTCCTTCTTACAATGAAATATCTTTGTATATGGTCCTCTGTACTTGTGACTATTTCTTTAGATTAAATCCCTCCCCCCAAATTGTTGAGTCAAGAGGTATACCCACTTAAAATTTTGATACTTCAGAGGCACTCTCCAAAGATAAACTGTACCAGTTTACACTCCACTGTAATCAATGAGAGTATCATTTCCTACTATTATTGTCAGCATTGGATGATATCTGTCTTTTAAATCTGTGCTACTAATATGGGCCAAAAAAAGTTATTCATCTATTAGTTGTATAATTATAAAGAAATGAATATCAATAGCAAGAAAATGCTAGAAAACTAAACAAGATAAATATGTTGTTTATTTCCAGGTCAGTGCTGACAGTTGCTTGTGAACAGACTGAAGTCCTGCTTTTTGATCCTATATCTTCAAAGCACATAAAAACACTTTCTGAAGCTCATGAAGACTGTGTAAATAATATCAGGTTAGTAGTACAGTGGAAAAGAAACTTAATTTTATTAGTATGGCCCAACATACTCTGTTTGGAAAGTTAGTGAAATTTTGCAATGTAAATCATATCCCTTGTGAAACTTGCCACTTTTTTTTTTTAATGACAAAACTTACTGTTAACCATTTTGGAATGAAATCTTTCTGAACTACATTTCTTACTTCCATGTGATTTTATCTTTTCTCTTTGGATATCAGGATCACCATTATGAACCTCAGCCACATATGCTATTCCTGAAATGCCTTTGTGCTACTGATCAGTGTAGAATTATGGCAGTCCCACTGCTCAACATCTCTCACCACCACCATCATCACTACCACACTCCCAAAACTCCAAACTATTGAAAGGAAAAAAAACACACACAGAGAAATTCTTTGTAGTATTGGTGGAAGCTCCTTAAATTCTCAGTAATGTGGGAACTAAGTAACAGTTGAACAGGTTGGTGGATTAATATGCAGTCATTAAAATGATGGTCAGAGAGTACATAGCAACATATACAATTGCTTGACATAATAAGGATTAAATTTTGATAAAAATTGTACAAATATGAAATTAGCCGGAAGTAAAAGATTAGAAGGAAATATTTTTAAATGCTTAACAGTGGTTGAGTTAGAATGGATGGATTATGAATAATTCTCTATTTTGTAAATTTATATAATGTGAAATTACTTTTATAATTATTACTTTTAATATTCTAAAAAGGAAATGTAGAAATTACTTCTAATCAGGCTAACATACTGAGTTTTGATATAATCTCTATGCTCCAAATACATAGAACAATAGATTAAATTATACAGCACAAAAGATGAATTACCGGGCTCTGAATTAACATAGACATTTTTGTGATCTAGAAATGGAATTTAGATACACGTGAGCAGGCCTGAAATCACAGACCCACTTTTTCAGTTTGGAAACAGGTCCTGCTGTCTAGTAGCTTAGCTCCTGTCAGGTAAAGGGATTCAACATGAGGTAAGAACCAAATCCAGAATCACTGCTTGAAGCCGTGGATTTAGTTGGAATGTCTGTCCCATTTGTGAGAAAAAAAAAACAAAAAAGAAATTTACTACGTGAGGCCATAGGGTTTTAGCAGATATAGATACAACCTCATGACCAGGAATTGAATGAAGCCACTTGCTGAGTCAGTGAGAATCTGGTATCACCAATATCATCATGAAAGTAGAGCCCTGAAATATCTCTATAAGGCTTGCTTCTGGACTGGGGTCCCAGCAGGCAAGTGAAGTCAACTATAAAATCATTAAAAAGAAAGAGAGAGGAAATTTAAAAAATTAAAAAACCTTTCCTACTCAAAATGAACCCATAACCAAATTTCCAAAACTCATGAGTAAATTAATATTAATATCATAACAGAATCAACCAGAACAGGCATTTTCTCTGGATTAAATTAATTTTATGGAGTAGTCCAACAAAGACTTTAATTAAAAAAATAAAATATTTTATTTATTTTTTTTTGACTAGGTAATACATGCACGTGGTACAAAATTCAAAAGGTACAAAAGGGTAAACAGTGAAAAGTAAGTCAATCTCCCACCTTTGTCCCCTAGCCACTCAGTTCCCATCCCCAGAGGCAACCACTATTACCAATTTCTTCCTATCCTTTCTGAGAAAGTTTATGCATGTACTAGCATACACACATACACACATATATGTTTATATAAATGGTAGCATTCTATAGTAGTATTATATATCTTGCTTTTTTCATTTAACATGTATTAGAGATCATTCCATATCAGTACACATGGAATGGTAATATTTTTAACAGTTGCATAGCATTCCATTGATTGGAAGAGACTTTTAAGCATTTTTAGGTAGCTCAAAGAAATAAATTGAGGAAAAACTTCCATTTAAAGAGAGCTCAAAATTATGAAACAAATCAAATGAAACAAGAACAGGTTAATATGGAAAAGAACCAATTAATACTTTTAGAAATTAAAAATTGGTATATAAAAAACTCAATAAATGGGATAAACTTTACCCTTTACACCACTGAAGAGAGAATTAGTGAGTTGAAGATAGTACTAAAAATCCCATCCAGGGTGTGTGAATATAGGTCAACAAAATTGCATTAATAAAAAATAAAAAATATATAATTGAAACTCCTTTAGGCAAATGTGAAAGGCTACACTGACATAAAAATAAATTATAACACTGTAAATGTAAAAAGAAAAACCATCCAGAACACAGTAAAAAAGTAAAAATATGAACATTTAATTAAAAGAGGATTAAATTGGACATATATCCAATACGAATTGCAGAAAAAGAAAATGTAGGGAATGAAGGAAAACTCATTTTTGGAGATACAATGGCTGATAATTGATACCATGAAAGAACGGCCTGAGTCCTTGAGTCAGAAATGAACTGTAGGGGTTATAGGCAAATTAAATAAATGTAAATCCATATCTAGACAGATTGCAGTGAATCTCTAGAATGTCAAAAAAAGAAGGAGAGAATCTTAAAAGCCACCAAAGTTAGAAGCCAGATTACCTCCAGAGATATGGTAATTAAACTACCAGAAGATTTCTCATCAGCAACAGTTGACGACAGGAGGAAATGCAGTAATACTTTCAAAATGCTAAGGCTCAGTAACGTTCAACCTCATGTTATAGATAGATAAATCATTATTCCAGAATGGTGTAATTTTAATTTAATTTAATTAATTTATTTATTTTTTGCATGGGTAGGCACCAGGAATCAAACCCAGGTCTCTGACATGTCAGGCAAGAACTCTGCCTGCTGAGCCACCATGGCCGGCCCAGAATGGTGTTAATTTTAATTAGATAAAATGATAAATATTATTAAGTATTTGCTGCAGAAAGATAATAATTTAGGTTTTTTGGGGGATGTAAGTCTAAATCAGTTAAAACTAAAACTCTAGATTAGTGCTGTCCATTAGAAATGTAATGCTAGCTACATATATAATTTTAAATTTTCTACCAGCCACATTAAAAAAACAGGTGAAATAAATTTTTAATAATTAATTTAAATTATTTATGTTATAAAATCATCCAGAAATGGGAAAATAAAACTGATAATAGATTATTATTATTGTACAAATGCAAATAAAAGGCTTTAATAAAGTGCAGTAGTATGTACATATTATTAAAAGGAAAAATCCACTGAGAAGATAACAATCATGAACTTGTATGCATCTTGCACATAGCCTTGAAATATACAAAGCAAAACCAAAATTACAGGAAATTAAAGTCTATAACCATAGTGAGAGATTTTAACAGAATTCTATCTGAAACCAGTAAATCAAGCAGATAAAAATTAAGCTATAAAAGATTTTAAAATATCCTGACCAACCTTCCTACTAAAAAGAGAAATGCTGGATAAAATATAAAATACATACATATTTTAATTATAAAATATATAAATATAATATACATATATAATTTAATAGTGGAGCTGATAAAAAAGGAATCTTTGAGCCAAAAATAAAGTGGAAGCAGGTATGCAAAGAAGTAAACATGTGTGCCACTAGCTGCACCTTGGAAGCATCTGCCAAATCTTGATGACCCTGAACTTCTGTTTTGACAGCTGTAAGGAGTACTAGGGACAGGAGAGTTCATTTGGAGGCCAGACAAAGGGAGGAGTCTAGTAGAAAACTCTATATGAAGCTGGGGCCCCAAAGGGCTGTTGACTGTGGCACTGGCTAGAGAGTTGTCAGAAAATCTGCTTTCTGAACTTCTAACCACAGCTTTCATGCATGTATAAGGCCCAAATCCACACTACCATGAGGTCCAAAACCCTTGAGCCAACAATTTTAAATTGGATCTATGTTGGTCATGCTGCTAGGTACCTGTGCATACAAATCATGTAAAGAGGTCAGTCAGGTCTCCTGAAAGTCATCTATAAATTCAATGCAATTTAATCAGATACCAGCAGGGATTTTTATAAAACTTGAAAGGCTGATTTTAAAATTCATGTTGAACAGCAAAGTGTTGAAAATAGCTGAGAATTTTGAAGAAGACTAAGATGGTGGGAGTATGCACCCCGTTAGTAGGAAATGAATGAACTGTGCAGTAAATGGAAAAGAGGAAATTGGTTATATATGTGGAAAAATAACAAAATTAGATCTCTCCTTCACATTATAATTAAAACTTAACTTCCAGTTAGATTAAAGATCTAATTATGAAAGCATACCTTTCATAATTTGGAAATGTTGGAAGAAAATATTGCGTATATTTAAATATGAGAAAGAATTTTTTAAGACCCAATTCTTAAAAACCATTAAGAATTGATAAGTTCAACTGCATTAAAAGCTTAAACTTCATTTTAACCAAAGACATCCTAAAAATGTAAAAAATTAGTCAAAGGCTTGTGAGAGAAGATATTTCCAATGAGTATAACCAAGAAAGGATTAGTATCCAGAATATGTAAGAAAAACGCTATAGTAAAACAAGGAAAGACTCGCATAAGATAAATTACAGTGAGCAATAAATATGGAAAGATTTTCAACCTTAACAGGTACTATGGAAATGCAAATAAAAATAACAATGCCAAATGTTGACAAAAATTTTGAGAAATAGGAATCTTAGATATTATTATATTATATATTATTATAGTATATTGATAGAAGATAAATTTATAAAATTATTTTGAAGAGCAATTTAGCAACTTCTGGTATAGTTGAAGATCAATATATATTTTTAAAAATTACTGCACAAGTAAACTAGGTGACAGGTAAAGAAATGTTCATTATAGCATTGCTAGTAATAGTGAAAAGTTGGAAAAATGTGAATGTTCATCAAAAAGAAAATAGATTTAAAAAATTGTGGTAGATGCATACAATGGAATACTATACATCAGTTAAATGAACTAGGAGTATCAGCATCTGAGATGCATCTCAGAAATCAAGGTTGAGCCAGAAAAGCAAATTGTAGCATTAGCTATTTGGTGTGATACCATTTATATAAAATTTGAAAACATACAATACAAGCTTGAGGAGAGCAGGTATTTATATCTGTTTGTTTCCTGCTCTATCCCCAGCACCTAGAACTGTGCCTGGCACATAGTTGGGGTATTCATTAAATATTTACTGAATGATTTTTTAGTTTATTGAATGGAAAAGAATGCAAACAGAGCTATATATTTTTTATGGATACACACGTATGAATTTATTAAAAACTTGCATGGGGAATGACAACAAATTTTGGATAGTGGTTCCCTCTGGAGAGGGAGGGAGGGGAATGGGATTGGGGAGGGTACTTCAACTGTTTAAATATTCAAGAAAAATCTGAAAGGTAAAATGTTAAAATTTTGATAAAATGGTTATAGTAAGTATCACAAGTGTTTGTTATACTCTTTAAATTTTTCTAATAGTTTGTCATTTTGAAAGTTCTTATTTCACAAACAAAAGATTTGTACCAAGTTGTTTGTCCTACTTGAAATGACTTGACTAACTGCTCTAAAGAGTTTATGTTCTTTATCAATTCAGCTTTCATTTGTTGCTATTATATGCCTCCCATAGCATCCTACACCTGCAAATTTGAATCTGTTCCTTCTGATCTGTTGGTTAGAAAAAATGGATTTTGAACCTTGTTTACAAGTACATATAACTGAAGAGTTTTGAGTGAGGATCTGGGGGGCCTCTAGTGCATGAGCTTTAATGTGCATTACTTATTAATAATACTAACTTCGATTTTCTGAATGTTTACCATGTGTCAAACCTTCTGTGAAGTGCTTTTCATATATTATAATTTCTAATCCTCACAATACCCCCACGTGAGAAAGATATTGTACACATTTTAAAGAACGAAGAGACTTCAACTGAACTAAAGAGACTTGCTCAAGTTCTTAAATCTAGTGAGTGTTGGAGCTGAATTTCATGTTCAGTTCCGTTAGACTACCTCATTCTATTCCTCTTAGATGTGGGCATGCTGGTTTGATTCTAGATCATCATTTTGTATTTGGTTATGTTTTCTAATTCATTTCTTAGTTTTGTGGTTTGCTTATCTTGTGAAATAAAAACATTGATGGTTGTAGGGGATATTTTAGGTTGCTTCATATTTGGGGAAAATATGAAGAAAAATCTGTAGCTCTTTATATGGGTTAACTTCTCAGTTAGGACTATGTATATAGATTTAAGAGTCCATTTAATATCCAGGTTCCCCAATTATGAAATTAAAGGGGGAATCCCCAAGGTCATCATAACATAAGATTATTTACTTAGTGATATGAGACTTTAAAATTACTACCGATTTAAAATCACAGCATCTATTTCTTCCTTCCACATTTTTATTGATTTCTTGCTGATTGTAATATTTCAAACAATATACACAAATGCAGTGCTTACCAATGGGAACTTGAGATTTCTTTTTTATTATTTTAGTAGAGAAGTTGTAGGTTAACAAAAAAATCATGCATAGAATAGTGAGTTCCCATATACCACTGTACTATTAACACCCTGCATTAGTGTGATACATCAAATGTACTAATGATGAAAGAACATTTTTATAATTGTTCTGTACTTGTCCATGGTTTAACTTAGGGTTTGCTGTGTTTTGTTTAAATATTTTATTCTAGTCCTGTGTTTTATTTAAATATTTTATTCTAGTAACATATATATAACCTAACATTTCTCCTTTGTAGCACATTCAAATATATAATTTAGTGCTGTTAATTACGTTCACAATATCATACTACCATCGCCACCATCCATTTCCCAAACTTTCTATTAATCCGAACAGAAACTCTGTCCAATTTAAGCATTAACTCCCCTTTCCCTACCCCCACCCCAGCCTTTGGTAACCTATATTCTAATTTCTGACTCTATAGATTTGCCTATTCTAATCATTTCATATCAGTGAGATCATACAATATTTATTCTATTGTCTGGCTTTTTTCAGTCAACATGATGTCTTCAAGGTTCATAAATGTTGTCACATGTATCAGAATTTCATTTCTTTTAACAGCCTAATAATACTGAATTTCTTCTCTTGCAAAGGATGTAGAATGCCACAAAATCGTAAAAGTGATGTTAAAGAACTGGTCAGATTACATATAAAATCATTGACAAATGAGAATCTTGCTGAGTTGGAATAGTTATCAACTAGAGAAAAGAAAATGACAGGAATGGTTACATGATAGACATTTCAAAGAATTATTCAAATATCTCACAGGACTAAGGAAATGCTTTTGGGAAAATTGATAAAGCCTTTGAATATATATACAAAAATTACCCTCTTTTTTTTGTAGTACAAAATTCAGTATGAAGATATGATGTCATATTCTTCTATCATAATTATAATTTTTATTGGAAAGATTGTACAAAAAAGCTTCGATTCATTCTTGCTCTAAGAATTTACATGAAGTTATATAAATGGAAAAAAGTTTATTTTCATGATTTTTAATTTTTTAAATAAGTTTCAACACTTTCATTCGTACTGCTTTTATTCTTTACCAGTTTTCCTCTGATAATGAAGATGTTAATTTATTCAGATACTTGTTTATCCAGAGCTACTATAGTTTCATGTTGGGAATTGATAAGGGACATTTGGAAAAGTTTTATGATTCAGAGACTCATAGATTTATTTCATTGTATGTGAAGGAATGTTTCCTGTTTGGTAGGACTGTGGGATGATAATAAGTATTTTACAATTAACTTATTAGGCTACATTGAGTTTTAATTTGAGAGGGTTAGGCCACATCTCCAAAGACTTGCCTAACATTTCACATTATTTGTGTCTGCTTACTTTTGGATAAAAATTGTCATGGCTGCATTGATCTTCTAGTGTATATTCTTAATTTTCTATAATTTATCTACTTTCTTTACCAGTGAATCTCCAATACCAAAAATTTCAACAGGCAATTCATTTGTGGGGGAAAATGAGAAAACTTAAGTCAATTTATTGAATTTTTTATTAAGCTGAACTTATTCAATTGAACATAAGTAGCTTTTATTCCAAGATTATATTCTTCCTACATGTTTGGTATTAAAAATATCTCTTCATGGAACAGTAGTAGTTTTGTATTTTTGAAATGGCTTTAATGACAGAATTGAAAACTGGTTACCCATATCATTTTATTTTACTTTTAGTGAAAATTAGAGTCTGGGAACCCTGTGGTATATACCCACAATGAAATACTATTCAGCTGTAAAAAGGAATGGACATCTGATACATGTGACCACATGGATGAACTTTGAAGACATCAAGGACAAATATTGTATGATCTCACTGATAATGAAATAATTAGAATGAGCAAATTCATAGATTCAGAATCTAGAATATAGGTTACCAGGGGTGGGGTGGGGGTCTGGATTAGGGAGGTAAGGCTTAAAATGTACA
>PVIY010037696.1:0-24511 GCA_004026745.1 Myrmecophaga tridactyla | reverse complement strand
GATACGCTCCCCCCCCCCCTCGCTCCCACCCTGCTGGGGGCAACCCCCTTTTGGACACCCTTCCGCACCTTGTTGGATTAACTCTCCCTCAGACCGGGAACTTCCGCAGTTGGGCCATTCCCCAAAGCCAGGCACAACCCACCCCCCCCCAGTCGGGGCAATTCCCCTAGTTTACTATCCCAGCTGGTCCCCACCCCCAAACGGGCACGGCCCCAACGGGGGCACCCCTCGTTAATCGGGGCCACACCTTCCAGCCGGAGCACCCCCCGACCAGGGCCTGCACCCTTTCAGTCCGTGAAATACCCCCCAACTGAGGCACCACCCTAGAACGCAACACCGGAGGGCCGCCTTCTACCAAGGCAAATGTTATCAAGGTGTGTCCGGGGTTAGAGGTCAGGGGTCGGAGACTGGGATCCTTCTCCACCCCCGGCAAGTCCATCAGAATGCCTTTTTAGAATGAGAGGATATTTGCTTTAAATGGGAATGCCACTTTCGTGAGAAGGTCTCTGCTCCGCGAGGGCCGGGACAGCAAAGCGCAGCCAGTTCCGGCCACCGCCGCGGCCCGAACTCCAGCGCGCAGGCGCAGGCGTTACCACGGCGTCAGCCCCAGCGCGCAGGCGCAAGCGCCGCCACGGCCCCTGTCCCAGTGCGCAGGCGCGGGCGCAGGCGCAGGCGCAGACGCAGGCGGCAGCCCCGCCCCGGCTCCTGGCCCCGCGCGGGGCGGGCGGGGCGATGGCGCGCGGGAGGGGCGGGGCCACGCTGCGGGCCCGGGCCATGGCCGCCGCCGATGCCGAGGTGAGCGAGCGGGGCCGGCGACGAGCGGACGGCCGGGCGGGCGGGGAGCGGCGGGCGGTCGGCGCGGGGGGAGGGCCGAGGCGGGGCCGGGCGGCGGCGGACGCTGGACTGAGGGGCGCCCCCGCCGCCCTTCGCCGCCGCCGCCGCCTCAGGCCAAGGCCGGGCCGAGGCCGCCGCTGCTGCCGCCCGCCGGGCGCGCTTTGTGCGAGGCGCGGGCCGGGCTGGGCGCGGGTCGGGGGTCGCGCCGGCGCCGGTCGCGAGTGAGGCGAGGCCGCGCGTCCCTGCCACCCGCGTCTCCCGCCCACGGCCGGGACCCCGGGTTGTGGCGCCGCGCGAGGGGCGCCTGGAGCCGGGCTTCTGCTGGGTGGGCCTGGGAGTGTGGGAACCCCGAGGAGCGTCTGGAAGACAAAAGGGAAAAGTCGAGTGAGCCGGCGAACTTTGAGGAGCGAGGAGCGGCGAGGCTGCTTCCTGCCCTTCGTTCTTTTCCTGGGCTGCTGTTGACCTTTCACTTTGTTCTTAATAGGATGGCACCATCGTCAAGGAAAAGTTGGTCAGTCCTGGCACAGCGCTCCCCAGACAATGCTTTTCCGTCTCTGGTGGCTGTCACAGGCCGAAATGCACTCTTGACGGGAAGCTTTGCTGACTTAAGTTTATTTCTAAACAAGCAGATTTAAAGTGCATCGAATATGAAAAGTTCACATTCCTTTTGTCGATAAACCCGGCCTGCCTCCTTGCTCGGTCTCAAGGATAGTTTGTTCCTTCGCTGTGGTAGCATAGAAATTAAACTTTTGTGAGATGCATCACCAGCTCCCTACTGAAAGAAAAGCAAACAGGAGGTGGTGTGCTTATGGAAAAGCAGAAGTTGTGTGGGCTCAGGATTGAAATCGGTGAACAACTTGGAAAAAAGTGATTACCTATTAGTTTTTCTTTGTGGCGTAATTATTGGGACTTTCAGTGATCAGAAAGTTATGGTATAACAAGGAGCTATTCTAGTAACGTGATTCGTAGAATTAACAGTATAGTTTTGTTCAGATAAATGTACAACCTTTGTCTCATTGCATTGTTCGGGGTATTGATAGAAGTAAATGGAGACGGTGCAAGGGAGCTCTTAAATTCAATGCTTTAGTTATTTATTGAGTACCTGTAATGTTAAAGGAATGTATTAGGTTCTGGGAACAAAAAGATCAGTTAGCCTTAAGTCACTTACTAGCTAGTAGGGAGGTGAATCAGTTAGCCTTAAGTCACTTACTAGCTAGTGGGGAGGTGAATCAGTTAGCCTTAAGTCACTTACTAGCTAGTAGGGAGGTGTGTAAATGATTAGTGATATCCTATATTGAGCACCTGGGGTCCTGGGTACGATGTCAATCGCTTTAGATAAGTTCTTTCATTAAGTGCATCCTGTGCAGTAGATACTATTATTTCCTGTTTAGCTGATGAGCAAAACAAGACTGGAAGAGGTGAAGTAAGTTGGCCTAGGCAGTTACAGGACTAGAACTTGTTTGGTATCTGGCACGTAGTAGGTGCTTGATAAATAATTGATGAGGGAGTGGACCTAGATGTCTCTGATTCCGCAGGCATCCTGGATTAGAGGCTTGACGGCAATAGTGATGATAGTCTGCTTTTAGGTACGTTTTGTGCTTTATGTGAATGCACTCATTTAAGCCTGACAGTGGTCTTACCAGGTAGGTACTGTTACTGCCCAGTTTACAGACAAGGAAACATACCAGACAGGCCCAAGGTTACAGAGCTTGTGGCTGAAAAGGTGAACATGTAGGTGGTCTGACTCCAAGCCCATGCTGGCAAAGTATGTGCTGAATCTGAGGAGGGAAAGGACGTGGCGGAAGGGTCATTTCCAGCAGGGACCTTTGGGGATGCTTTGTGGAGGATTCATTGCTCTGTTTTCCTTGAGCCAGCCCATCTCCCCACAGTGTCCCTGCACATGCTGCTCCAGTCACCGCTTGTCCCGGTCACTAGCATCTGGGCTGTTTCCAGCACAGCGGGGACAGACTTACCTGGAGCTGGTTTGAGTGGTTGCCTGTCACTGGAACACAGTTCTGTTTGTGAAAATGCTTGGTCCAGAATCTTCTTAATTTTGAACAGTTTCTTAAGGTCTGTAATGAAACGGTCATTTTATATTTCTTAAAAACTCTGGTCTCAGTGTCATGATTTTAAGTGTTTATTATGGAAGCATGGTATGGGGGAAATCCATCTGTACTGTAGCACTGCTTGCCTCAGGTTGTCATTCTCCTGGACAGTGTGCAGTGCAGGCTGAAGGCCGTGGAACGGGTCATCTGTTGCCACTTAGAGTTCACTGATTACCAGTGATGAAACTAGCAAAGATGACACCTGGAACTTACTTACCTGTCTAATCATTCTTTCCTCTTTTCCTTGACCTAGAAAGATAGTTACCACATTTTCACACTAAAAAGAACTGCTGAGTGGGTGGGGTATACCCTGTCTCCCGTTTTGTGGATTAGGAAACGGGGTCCATGGGAGAACTTGAGGCTTCTGCCTCATTTTTTGGTAGGAGGGCCTTCCCAGCGTAAGGCCTACTATGCTTTCTAGTGGGATGGTTATTGCCTTTGCCTTTAATATTATCTAAAAAATAATATGTAAATATGTTTTGATTTTAACTTTTTTAATACAGTTTTATTGAGATACACTCACGCACCATACAAACCATCTGAAGTATACAATCACTGGCTCACAGTTTCATCACATAATTGTGCATTGTAAATATACTTTAAAAAGACAATGCTAAAAGACAGTTTTAAAAGAGGCAGCTCTTCCCTGCCTTTACCCTCTAGGGGATAGTAGCCACTGCAACTCTTATAGCTGTTTCTTTTGGCATTTCCTTCATAAGAAATAAAAAGAAAAAAGAAAAACTCATTCATACCATACCCCTTACTCTTCCCTCTCACTGATTACTAGAATTTCCATCTATCCAATATGTATATTATTTGGACATTTGTTCCCCCTATTATTTATTTATTTTTAATCCATATGTTTTGCTCATATGTCCATACCGTAGATATAAGGAGCATCAGACACTAGGTTTTCACAATCACACAGTCACATTGCAAAAGGTATATCATTATGCAATTCTCTTCAAGAAACACTTCATATTTTTAAATAATCTGCTTTATTGCCCTGCCTTTATTCACTAATTTTAGGAGTTACTGTTGACTTCCACTTATGATAAATGAAGGTTTGAGTTCTCACATGCTCTTTCTATGTTCCCCTTGTTCTGGCTAGGTAAATCACACATTTGGTTAAAATATGTTCAGAGCTTCGTCAGTATGTCCAGGTAATAATTGTGCTGTGCTGAGCCACCTCTTAAACTGAGATTCCATTTCTTTTTTAAATCAGTAAAGTACTTTACTCTGGAATGATCCATGTTGACTGCTTAATTCTTTTCACACACAATTCACTTCTAGTGAGATGAGGTACTAACTCTAAAACATGCGGTTTTGAATGGACTTTGTAATATTGGTAATATTCAAGGATGAAATAGTAGAATTCTACAACTTATCTGAAAAGAAAGAGCAAGTTCCAGAAGTTTTTATTGTTTGAATAACAGAACACATAAAACCAGGCAGAGAAGTCCCCAAGGAAATGTTTCTCTGGCTCTTTGGTCCTTTATCTTCTAAACACTATTAGATTTCCTTTTTATGGCATCAGACATTTATTTTGATCACAAATGCAATCCAATTGTAAATAATTAAATATATTATCTTTTAACTGCTCTTGCCCATTATTTTCCTTTAAATAGGAAAAAAGTGTTAAATGTCTCTTCGTAGCCTATTTGGCCATAGTTGTCCCACCTATGGTTTTAAAAACTGTGACTCTCACTTGGTCTTCTGAAATCCTTCTTGAAATGCAGCTCATTCTGTTCAAGAAATTCTGGAGCACCTGTCCTATTGATATTGTCGATAGTATCCACAAGGTGAGGATGATAACTGAGTTAAAGCAACTGGGAGGGGACTTCAGCAAACTGAGGACCATCACATAACTGTGTAGAGGCAAATCTTGTCAACAAGATACCAGCTCTTTCAGTTATAGCTAAGAAAATGCCACCCACTGCAGCTGACCCAAGCATGGCCACTGTCCATTTCTTGCTGTCAGTATGGCTCCTTTAAGGCACTACTTGTGATGGAGTTCCAGGTGTCTTCTTTCCCTCTGGCTTGAACCATATTGCAGTCAATCATGGAAAACAGACCTCCCCAAACTGCAAACCTACCTCCCACCTGTGGAGCCCTAGTTTTAATAGCTGCCAAACTCCCTTGAAGTCTATGGTTTACTCCCACTGCAGAATTGTGAAAACTTTTGATAACTTGAAAAATACCACTATCTATGGTATTCATTGTAAAGTCCCCACCACAGTCATCCACACTGGTCGGGGGCAAGGTTCCTGTGCCTCCATCTTGACTGCACCAGCACCAGCGATGCTGGGCAAACTGGGCGGAGCCTCCGCATTTCTCTTTTTGTACAACCTTCTTTTCCCTTCCGTGGAGTTAACAGTTGCCTTATTTCATTTGCCTGGTTTCCTTGAACCTCAGAGTCATGTTCTCATGCTGTCTTTTAATTCTGTAAGATGTTTCTCAGTTATTTGACTTTTCATCCTCTCGGATCACCTGCTTGTCGGTTCCATGTTAGTCCTGGAGACAGATGTTCCTTGGCCAGTCTGCCTTAGAAAGCTTATGTGCTCAGCCTGTTGCTTGTTGCCCTGGGAATTCTCCTGCCTTTCTTGAGTGTAAATCACCTTTCCCTGCATTGGGGTTTGCTCCCTCATTGTGGTGGAACATCTCTCTAGTAGCTTGTTGAGAAAGAGTGAATGGTAGACCAACTTTCTGGGAGTTGCCTGTCTGAAACATATTTAGTCTACTACTATATGTGATTGATAAGTTTGGCTAGGCATGGAATTCTAGGTTGGAAATTTTGAAGTCAGCACTCCAATATCTTCATGCTTCCATTGTTATTGTTAGAAGTCCAGTTTGGTTATTGATACTTTTGTAAGTGCCCACCCTCTAAACTTTTAGGATCTTTGCATCCTTAATTCCTAATTTTCAGGGTTTGTCTTAGTGCAAATTGTTTTACTTATCATATAAGGTATTAAGTAGCCTTGAAATCTAGAGGTCCATGCCCTTTCATTTACATTTTCATACAATATTTTTGTAATGATTTGCTCTCTATAATTTTTTTTTCTGCTGCTTTTGGAATTCCTTCAGTTGAATGTTGAATTTAGTCTGTGAATCTTTAAGTGTATTTAATCTTGTAATTTTGAAAATCTTCTCTTTTCAAATCTTATTTTTTTTCCTTTGTTATGTGTTGAACTTTTTATTTTCCTTTTTGGGAGCACTTTTTTCACTATTTTCTAATTGTTTTGTTGAATTGTTAACTTCTGCTGTCATATATTTATAGTCTTTCCTGTTCACTGTTCCTTTTGTAGTACCTCCAGTTCTTGTTTTATGCAAGAGTTGTTTTTTGCTTGTTTCTCTGAGAATAATAATTACAGTTAAATTTTTTGAAAGCAACATTTTTATTATGAACAATTTCAAATACACAGAAAAGTTGATATAACTGTATAGTAAACATCCATTTGTCTATTACCGATATTCTACAGTGAACATTTTGCAGTATTTGCTTTCACATCCATCTCTCCATCCCCCCTTTTTTTGATGTGTCTCAGTGTAAGTCAAAGACATCAGTACACTTCACTCCGAATTCCAACAACTTTAACATGCATATAATTGACTAGAGATCAACATTTGCTTGTTTTTTTAAAAATTTTTTTTTAATTTTATTTTTTTAGATACCAAAAAACATGTAACAAATGCAAATGTTCCCATTTTGATCATTCCATTCTACATATATAATCAGTAATTCACAATATCATCACATAGTTGCATATTCATCATCATGATCATTTCTTGGTACATTTGCATCTATTCAGTAAAAGAAAACGAAAACAGAAAAAAAAATTTATGCATACCATACCCCTTACCCCTCCCTTTCATTGATCACTAGCATTTCAAATTAAATTTATTTTAACATTTGTTCTCCCTATTATTTATTTGTATTCCATATGTTTTACTCGTCTGTTGACAAGGTAGATAGATAAAAGTAGCATCAGACACTGGTTTTCACAATCACACAGTCACATTGTGAAAGCAATATCATTATTCAGTCATCATCAAGAAACATGGTTACTGGAACACAGCTTTACATTTTCAGGCAGTTCCCTCCAGCCTCTCCATTACATCTGTTTTTTAAAATTAATTAATTTATTAATTAAAAAAATTTAACAAACAAAAACATTAACATATGATCATTCCGTTCTACATATATAATCAATAATTCACAATATCATCACATAGTTGCATGTTCATCATTTCTTAGAACATTTGCATCAATTCAGAAAAAGAAATAAAAAGACAATAGAAAAAGAAATAAAACGAAAAAAGAAAAAAAATTATGCATACCATATCCCTTATCCCTCGCTTTCAATGATCACTAGCATTTCAAATTAAATTGATTTTAACATTTGTTCCCCCTATTATTTATTTTTATTCCATATGTTCTACTCGTCTGTTGACAAGGTAGATAAAAGGAGCATCAGACACAAACTTTTCACAATCACACAGTCATATTGTGAAAGCTCTATCATTATACAATAATCAAGAAACATGGCTACTGGAACACAGCTCTACATTTTCAGGCAGTTCCCTCCAGCCTCTCCACTACACCTTGAATAACAAGGTGATATCTACTTAATGTGTAAGAATAACCTCCAGGATAACCTCTCCACTCTGTTTGGAATCTCTCAGCCATTGACACTTTGTCTCATTTCACTCTTCCCCCTTTTGGTCTAGAAGGTTTTCTCAATCCCTTGATGCTGAGTCTCAGCTCATTCTAGGGTTTTTCTCAATCCCTTGATGCTGAGTCTCAGCTCATTCTAGGATTTCTGTCCCACATTGCCAGGAAGGTCCACACCCCTGGGAGTCATGTCCCACATAGACAGGGGGAGGGTGGTGAGTTTGCTTGTTGTGTTGACTGGAGAGAGAGGCCACATCTGAGCAACAAAAGAGGCTCTCTTGGGGGTGACTCTTATGCCTAATGTTAAGTAGGCTTGACCTATCCTCTGTGGGGTTAAGTTTCATATGAACAAACCCCAAGACTGGGGGCTCAGCCTGTAGCTTTGGTTATCCACACTGCTTGTGAAAATGTCAAGAATTCAACTTGGGAAAGTTGAATTTTCCCCCTTTCTCACCATTCCCTGAAGGGGACTTTGCAAATACTTTTCCACTCACTGATCGAATCACTCTGGGATTCATTAGGGCATCACTCTGGACAAACCAACAAAATCTCATGTCCTACCCAAGGTTCCAAGTACTTATGGTGTTCAATCAAGCTATCTACATAAGTTATATTAGGAAATGCACTAGTCAAAATATAAATTTTGTACCAAATAAACATTTTTTGCTTTAATCTCACACATAAGTTGAAATTTTAAAATATTGATTACCATCTATTTTTCAGCACCCTGCAGTAATGACATCCTTTGTTCTTCCTCATGCAAAAACATTTTTAAAGTTTGTGCACTTAGTCACTATCTTTATACACTCTAGGCATTCCTAGATTATACCATCTCAATCTTTAACGTCTATCTTTCTGATTTCATTTATGCCCCCAGCCCTCCTCCCTCTATCTTTCTCACATGCAGCTTCATTCAGTGTTTTAACAGTTATATTACAGTTAAGTAGTATTGTGCTGTCCATTTCTGAGTTTTTATATTCAGTCCTGTTGTATAATCTGTATCCCTTCAGCTCCAATTATCCAATATCTTATCCTATTTCTATCTCCTGGTGGTCTCTGTAACCAGTGAAATATTCCAAGTTTATTCACTAATGTCAGTTCATATCAGTGAGACCATACAGTATTTGTCCTTTTGTTTTTGGCTAATCTCACTCAGCATAATGTCCTCAAGGTCCATCCATGTTGTTACATACTTCATAACTTTATTCTGTCTTACAGCTGCAAAATATTCCATCGTATGTATATACCACAGTTTGTTTAGCCACTCTTCTGTTGATGGACATTATAGCTGTTTCCGTCTCTTTGCAGTTGTAAATAATGCTGCTATAAACATTGGTGTGCAAATGTCCGTTTGTGTCCTTGTCCTTATGTCCTTTGAGTAGATACGTAGCAATGGTATTGCTGGGTCTTATGGCAATTCTATATTCAGCTTTTTTGAGGAACCGCCAAACTGCCTTCCACAGTGGTTGCAGCATTTGACATTCCCACCAATAGTGGATAAGTGTGCTTCCTTCTCCACATCCTCTCCAGCTTTTGTCATTTTCTGTTTTATTGATAATGGCCATTCTGGTGGGTGTGAGATGATATCTTATTGTGGTTTTGATTTGCATTTCTCTCATGGCCAGGGAAGTTGAGCATCTCTTCATGTGTCTTTTGGCCATTTGTATTTCCTCTTCTGAGAAGTGTCTGTTCAAGTCTTTTGCCCATTTTGTAATTGGGTTGTCTGTCTTTTTGTTGTTGAGTTGAACAATCTCTTTATAAATTCTGGATACTAGATCTTTACCTGATATGTTGTTTCCAAATATTGTCTCCCGTTGTGCAGGCTGTCTTTTTACTTTCTTGATAAAGTTCTTTGATGTGCAAGTGTTTAATTTTGAGGAGTTCCCATTTCTTTCCTTCTTTCTTCAGTGCTCTTGCTTTAGGTGTAAGGTCTATAAAACCGCCTCCAAGTATAAAATTTATAAGATATTTCCATACGTTTTCTCCTAAGAGTTTTATGGTCTTAAATCTAATGTTTAGGTCTTTGATCCATTTTGAGTTAACTTTTGTATAGGGTGTGAGATATGAGTCCTCTTTCATTCTTTTGCATATGGATATCCAGTTCTCTAGGCACCATTTCTTGAAGAGACTGTTCTGCCCCAGGTGAGTTGGCTTGATTGCCTTATCGAAGGTCAATTGTCCATAGATGAGCAGGTCTGTATCTGCACAGTCTGTTCTATTCCATTGGTCAATATATCTATCTTTATGCTAGTACCATGCTGTTTTGACCACTGTGAGCTTCATAATATGCCTTAAAGTCAGGTAGCGTGAGACCTCCGACTTCATTTTTTTTTCTCGGGATACTTTTAGCTATTCGGGGCATCCTGCCCTTACAGTTAAATTTTTAAAAAGTAAATTTTTTTGTTTGTTTGTTTCCTCTCTTTGCTGTTCTATGTTTTGGTCTCTTTCATGCTGGTGACCTTCAGTGTCTATTGTTTTTTTTCCCTGGTTTATTTCACTTATCCCTGTGCTCTCAAGGTTCATCCATGTTGTAGCATGTATCGACACAATTCCTTTTTATAAAAATACTTTTATTTGCACTATATAGTTCAAACAAATGCTCTCTCTTCCCCCTTTCCTCTTATGCCATGGCAGCAACGAATTCATTTTCTGTCTCTGAGAGTTTGCTGTTTCTAGATATCTCATATAAGTGATATCATACAATATTTGTCTCTGTGCTTTGCTTATTTCACTGAGCGTAATGTTTTCAGGGTTCATCCTTGTTGTACCACATCTCAGAATTTCATTTCTTCTTATGGCTGAATAATATTCCATTGCATGTAGGTACCACATTCGTTATCTGTTCATTGGTTGATGGAGAAATAGAAGGTGGTTTCTACCTTTTGGCTGTTGTGAATAAGGCTGCTATGAGCAGTGGTGTACAGGTGTCTGTTTGAGACCCTGGATTTACCTAGAAGTGGTTTGCCAGGTTTGTATATTGTATAGTAGTTCTGTGTTTAACTTTTTAAATAACTGCCAAACTATTTTATTCCCACCTGCCTTCTCGTCACCGCTTGTTATTTTCCATGTTTTAAAATACTAGCCATCCATTTGGGTTTGAAGTGTCATCTCATTTTTTATTTGCTTTTCTCTGATGGCTAGTGATATTGAGGATCTTTTCATGTCCTTATTGACCATTTGTATATCTCCTTTGGAGAAATGTTTATTCAAATCCTTTGCCCATTTTTAAAGAGTTAGGTTGCTGGTATTTTTGTTATTAAGCTGTTATCTTTGTTTTTTACTTTAAGAGTAAAGGAGTAGGGGGTGCACGAGTAGTTCAGTGGTAGAATTCTCACCTGCCTTGGGGGAGACCCTTGTTTGATTCCTGGCCTGTGCGTTCCCCTACCTCCCGCCCCCACCAAAAAAATTCAACAAATGGTACTTCAATAATGGGATAGTCACATGGAAAAAGAATGAAATGTGACCCCCACCATAAAGTATACAAAAAAATGAAAACCTAAAGTACTAATGGTGGAAAGCTGAGTGTTTGCCAGGGCTTGTTTGCCTGTTGCCTTCACTGTAGGACGTTGGCAGGCTGTTGTTTTTTTGTGGCTCTCCTCCAAATGTTACTGTCTGCTGGTCTGTTCTCTGAGGTGGTATGGTTTTCTTGGAGAACGGTCCTTCAATCTCTTACCTTGTTGGCATAAGCTGGTTGCTCTGGAGTTAGGTTAAGTTAAGGGGGTGTTCTAGTTTGCCAGCTGCCAGAATGTGATATACCAGAAACTGAATCGCTGTTTAAAGGGGAGTTTATTTTAGTTGCAAGTTTACATGTTCTAAGGCTGTGAAAATGTCCAAATTAAAGCAAGTCTATAGAAGTGTCCAAGCTAAGGCACCCAGAGAAAGATACCTTGATTCAAGAAGGCCAGTGACGTTCAGGGTTTCTCTCTCAACTGGAATGGCACATGGCAAACACGGCAACAGCTGCTATCTTTCTCACTAGGCTTCTTGTTTCATGAAGCTCCCTCGCGGGCATTTTCCTTCTTCATCTCCAAAGGTCTCTGGCTGCATGGGCTTTAAAGCTTTTTTCCAAAATGGTTCCCTCTTAAAGGGCTCCAGAAAGCAATCCCACCTTGAATGGGTGAAGGTGCATCTCCATGGAAACCATCTAATCAAAAGTTCCCACCCAGCAATATTGAATGAGGATTTTCTGGTGTCTACAACAGATTCAAACTGGCACAGGGGGTAAGGGGCAGGAAGTGAGTTCTTCCCATTGTTCAGTTGCTCTCCCCTTGCTCATATGAGGTGCTCATTTCTGCTTTTCTCTGTGCCTCCTGTTCCCAAGTGTGGTTTCTGAAAGTTTTTACAGAACTAAACCTCTGATTGCCTTTGGATAAAGAGAAGGAATACTTGCCTGAGTGTGTGTGAGGGGAATGAGAATCAAACAGTCTTAGCTGCTCCTTATGCAGGTTCTTGTACATACTCCCCAAGCCCCCACACCTCCTTTTAGCTCCAGGCATCATGCCCATTTTCTGAGCCTTTACTGGTTCTGTGAAGTTAGTCACCCTATTTCTGAGTTGTATCCACCTTCATTATTTATTTTTCACCCTCCTCTGCTTCTGTGAAGTGATGTAGCATTCCTTTATCCACTCTTCCTACTTGCATTTTGTGTAGAGATTTCAAATGTCTCCTAGGTGGAGTTTATGTTTCTCCTTCTTGGTTTTCTTGTCTTTGGTTGCTTATTTTTTTTTAATTAATTTTTTAATTTTTTAAAAAATATGACAAGAAAGATACACAAACATTCTTAACATATGATCATTCTGTTCTACATATATAATCAGTAATATCACATAGTTGCATATTCATCATCATGATCATTTCTTAGAACATTTGTATTAGTTCAGAAAAAGAAAGAAAAAGACAACAGAAAGAAATTCATACATACCATACTTCTTACCCCTCCCTTTCATTGATCACTAGCGTTTCAATCTAAGTTTAACATTTGTTCCCCCTATTATTTATTTTTATTCCGTATGTTTTACTTGTCTGTTGATAAGGTAGATAAAAGGAGCATCAGACACAAGGTTTTCACAATCACACAGTCACATTGTGAAAGCTATATCATTATACAATCATCTTCAAGAAACATGGCTACTGGAACACAGCTCCACATTTTCAGGCAGTTCCCTCCAGCCTCTCCGCTACATCTTGAACAACAAGGTGATGTCTATTTAATGCGTAAGAGTAACCTCCAGGGTAACCTCTCAGCCATTGACACTTTATTTTGTCTCTTTGGGAAGGGTTGCCAACCTTGTGCTCTCACTCCATTGAATGTGGTAGGAAGGTTCTGGAGTCATAGCAGGGGCTAACCAGGGCCTCTGGTACCAAAAGGACATCTGTGGGTGGCTTAGTCATTCACGATCACATATTTGGTCACTGCTAGAGTGGGGACTGGGGCCTTGGCTTCACGTTCTTCTTCCTGTTACATCATAAAACATTTTTCTATTTGTGACAAGATTTTATTGAGTTTGTCTTTGAAAATAGTTTAGCTGGTAAGCATCATATTTGGGACCCTTCTTTAAAAACTTTCTGTTCTTTGTCATTTTGTTGAACTGTCAGTTTTGATGGACACCTTTATCTCATGGGAAGTGGGCAGTGTGATTTCAACTTAAATTTCTCACTCAGCAAACCACACAAGCAGTAGTTGTTGGGGCCCAGTTAAATTGGCCTACACTACAGATGTGAATCAAAATGCAGCAGTTCCAGTATTGAAAATTCCCCCATAGTTATTGCTGTTTTCATTTAAATTTTGGCTCATATATTTAAAATAGCAATCTCTTTGAAGGTTTTAGATTTTGAAAAAGAAAAACCAAAGGGGTTCCTTTGACTCTTCAGAGGTGGTATTCCTTTGACTTGTCTTCTTAGATGAGAAGTCACATTCCCAATAGCATCACTGTCACCTTATATTTTGGAATAGTGTTTGGACTGCCTTCTGCATTCTGCTTTTAGTAGGTTGGTATGTTCAGATCAGAGTATCTTTAAAATCTTGTTTCCAGGGGGTTGGTAAACATTTATTGAGGACTTTCTATTTATGAAATGGTAGCCTAGATTTTGCATAAGGGGATATAAAAGTTTTTGAGATTGTCCCTTAAATTTCACGAAATTTAAGAATATAATTGAGCTAATATTACTGAGCTAGGACATGAGATGGAAATAGTTAAAAAGAAACAAGAAAAGACTGGTGCACTGCACTGATTTCCATGGCCAGGCTTGTGCTGGGAAAGGCTGGGGTGTTAATCTAGGTTAGTGGAGGCCTGGATTGGGATAGGGCGGGACAAGATGCGCCTTTAAAGAGTCATGCCTTTTAACAAATTTAGAATGCTGAAACCTAGAAACCCAAGAACGCCAAATATTTGTTGTCTACTTTTTTTTCATGTCATTATGAGTGCTTATCTTCATATTTAAAATTGGCCATAATCAGTGAGGATGGCTGTATATACTTTTCTCTTTCATTTATTATTGTCTCACATGCATTCGTGTCTTTAGCATTCTAGCTACATGTGTTTTTCATACAGCTGTCCCTGTTTCCTCAGTTATGGATTGGATGAGATCAGTATCTTTTGGTAACAGTGGAATTTCTAGGTTAGAAGGGTGAGTGTCGAGATGAAGCTGGAGAGGTGGGAGCGAGGTTATACAGGGCAGTGTAGCCATGGTAATAAGTTGGGTGTGCCCTGAGCACGGTAGACACTCATTGAAGGATTTTAGACATGGAATGATATTTTAAAAGATGACTCTGCTGCTGTGTGAAAAGTGGATTAAAGGGAGACAAGAATGGAAGGAGGAAGACCCTTGAGTGGGCTTGTATCATGTGACGGTTGCTGGAGATACAGAGAGGTGTGTGCATTGAGTCGCATATTTAAAAAGTTAAATATTTTTAAATTTAACTTCTAAGTAGGTAAGATGTTACATGGTTCAAATTTCAAAGAGGATAAAGTGAAAAAACCTTCCTTTCCTCTGTCCACTCAGTTCTTCTCTTGGTAGGCTGCCAGTATTACAATGATTACATATCCTCCTACTCATGCATATAAAGCCATTGCATACATGCACACATATATTTTAGAGGTTTTAAAAATAGTTATTTTTAATTTGGGGAAGATATATTTAACATCAAAATAATTTTAACCATCTTAAAGGTACAGTTCTTCAACATTAAATACGTTGACAATACTGTGTAACTTTCTCTACTATATCCATACTATTTTCACTGTCCCAAATCAAAACTCATACTTATTGAGCAATAACTCCCCATTTCCCCCTCCCTTCACTCCTTGTAATGACTGTTGCGCATTCCGTCTCCAGGAATTTACCTATTCTTAGCATTTCACATGAGAGCAATCCATACGATATTTGTTTTTTGTGTGTCTGGCTTATTTCATTCCACATGTTGTCTTTAAGATTCGTCCGTGGTATAGCAGGTACCAACACTTCACTGCTTTTTACGTCTAAGTAATATTCTGTTATATGGCTATACCACGTTTTGTTTATATATTCTGTTGATGGGCACTTGGGTTGCTTCCAGCTTTTGACTATTGTGAATGATGTGGTGACGAATATTGCTGTACACATATCTATCTGAGTCCCTGCTTTCAGTTTTTTTGGTATATACCTAGGAGTCATGTGGTAATGCCAGGTCATATAATAATTCTATGTTTAACTTTCTGAGGAACCACCAAACTTTTTCGACAGTGGCCATACCATTTTACATTTCTGCTAACAGTGTTACACGGGTTCTTACTTCTCTGCATTCTGGTCCACACTTGTTATTTTCAGTCTTCTTTTTAATAGCCATCCTACTGGATGTGAAGTAGTATCCCATTGTTGTTTTATTATTATTATTTTTAAGTATTTTTGTTGAAGAAAGCAAATAATACACTTAGAACCACCAAAAATGGATATCTTAGTTTAGCTTAACTATAGTCGTATTTAAATAAAATATCCATATAATCATTGTAAGACCTGTGTTTATGCAGTAAGTTTCATAAACCAATTTAAAATTAAGGCAACAAGGAAAAAAATCTACAAATTCAAATAGCAAAGTTCTTAAAATCTAAATATTAAACACTATGTTAAATACCATTTGATCAGCTGTCAAAACTGTGAATGTTCTCAAAATATCAAGTAGAAAGTTATTACAGATAATCTGCATTGCTATAGTAGTGACCTATGTTACTAAACATTTTCCTGATTTCAGGAAAATAAGATAATATAAATATTTTTATAATTAACATATGAAAATCTTAACCACTTAAAATGGATATCTTAGTTAACTTATCCATAGACATATTTAAATAAAATACCTGAGTTAATTATTATATAGCCTGTTTGTACAAATTGTTTCATAAACTAATTTAAAATTAAAACAAGGAAGGAAAAAACTCTATAGATTGAGATACTAGTTTCTTAGATTCTAACTAAATATTAAACACTATCTTAAATACCATTTGATTAACTATCAAAATTGTGTGTTCTCAAAAAGCAAGTAAAAAGTTATTACAAGTATCATCTTTGCTGTAGTAGTGAGCTGTGTTGCTAAACATTTTCAGATTTTTGATTTCAGGAATTTATTTTATCTAATATTACTATAGCTGCTTATAGTGTATTTATTTATTATCATTTTCTTGTTGTTGTAAAATATATATATGTATACAAAGAAAAGAAAAAAAAAAGGAATAATTTTCAAAGCACATGTCAACAAGCAGTTACAGAACATGTCCTAGAGTTTGTCATGGGCTACTATTCCCTCATCAGAGGTTTTTCCTTCTAACCGCTCCCAAACACTGGAGGCTTTACAAAAGTCATAATAACGGAATCATACAGTATCTGTCCTTCTGTGTCTGACTTATTTTGCTCAGCATCATGTCCTCAAGGTTCATCCATGTTGTCGTGTATTTCAGGACATCATTTTATCTAAATGCTGCATAATATTCCATTGTATATATATATCACATTTTGTTTATCCACTCGTCTTTTGATGGACACTTGGATTGTTTCCATCTCTTGGCAATTGTTAATAGTGCTGCTATGAATATCAGTGTGCAAAGGTCTGTTCGTGTCACTGCCCTCAACTCTTCTAGGTATATACTAAATACTGGTATTGCTGGATCATAGGGGAACTCAATATTTAGTTTTCTGAGGAATCGCCAAACTGACTTCCATGGTGGCTGCAGCATTATACATTCCCACTAGCAGTGAATAAGTGTTCCTGTTTTTCTACATCCTCTCCAACATTTATAGTTTCCTGTTTATAATAGCAGCCATTCTTATAGGTATGAGGTGATATCTCACTGTCTTCTTAATTTACATTTCACTTATAGCCATTGAAGATGAGCAGCTCTTCATATGCTTTATAGCCATCTGTATTTGCTCTTCAGAAAAGTGCCTATTCATTTCCTTTGCCCATTTTATAATTGAATTGTTCTTTTATTGTTGAGCTGTATAATTTCTTTGTGAACACAGGATATCAAGCTTTTATCCGATATATGGTTTTCAAACATTTTCTCCTATTCAGTTTGCTGCCTTTTCACCTTTTCAACAAAGTCCTTTGAGTCACAGAAACTCTTAATTTTAAGAAGTTCTCATTTGTCTGTTTTTTTCTTTCGCATCTTGTATTTTAGGTATAAAATTTAAGAAGCCACTTGCTATTACTAGATCTTGAAGATGTCCCCTAATTTTCTTCTAGAAATTTTATGTAACTGGCTCTTATGTTTAGGTCTTTAATCCGTTTTGAATTAATTTTTGTATAGGGTGTAAGGTTGGGGTCCTCTTTCATTCTTTTGGCTATTGAACTCCAGTTCTCCCCATACCTGTTTATTGAAAAGATATTCTGTCCCAGTTCAGTGGATTTGGGGGCCTTGTCCATAAATTTGATGGTCAATCTCTGCGCTTTTGATTCTGTTCCGCTGGTCACTCCTTCTGTCTTTGTGCCAGTATCGTACTATTTTGACCACTGTGGCTTTATAGTATGCTTTGAAGTTAGGAAGTGATAGTCCTCTCACTTCGCTGTTTAGGATATCTTTAGCTATTCCAGGTCTCTTTCCCTTCTGTATAAATTTTGTTTTTTTATGTCATTTATTTTTATTTATTTTATTTTTTAATTTTTCCATATAAATTTTGTAGCCAGTTTTTCCAAGTCTTCAGAGTAGGTTGTTGTGATTTTTATTGCTATTTCATTGAATCTGTAGATCAGTTTGCATAGAATTGACATCTTGACGATATTCAACCTTCCTAACTATGAGCATGGAATATCTTTCCATCTGTTTAGGTTACTTTTTTATTTCTTTTAGCATATTTTTGTAATTTTCCGTGTAAAAGTTCTTCACATCCCTGGTTAGGCTTATTCCTAGATACCTGATTCTTCTGGTCACTATTCTTAATGGAATTATTTGCTTAATTGTCACCTCAGATAGGTCACTGCTTGTGTATAGAAACATTATTGATTTTTGTACGTTGATCTTGTCTCCTGCCACTTTGCTGAGTTTGTTTTGCTGTAGGTTTCTCAGGGTTTTCTGAGTATCGGATCATGTCATCTGCAAATAATGAAAGTTTTACTTCTTCCCTTCCTATTTGGATGCCTTTTATTTCTTTCTCCTGTCTAATTGCTCCAGCTAGTACTTCTGATATGGTGTAGAATAATAGTGGTGACAATGGGCATCTTTGTTTTGTTCGCGATCTTAAGGGTAATGTTTTCAATTTCTTACCATTAAGTATGATGCTGGCTATAGGTTTTTCATGTATGCCCTTTATGATATTGAGAAAGTTTCCTTCGATTCCTAACTTTTGGAGTGTTCTTATCAAGAAAGGATGCTGGATTTTGTCGAATGCTTTTTCAGTATCAGTTGATATGGTCATGTGATTTTCTCCCTTTTGATCAGTTAATGTGCTGTATTATGTTGGTTGATTTTGTTATGTTGAACCACCCTTGCATTCCTGGTATGAATCCCACTTGAGCATGATGTATAATGCTTTTAATATGGATTTGGATACAATTTGCTAGTATTTTCTTAATAATTTCACATCTGTGTTCATTAGGAAGATTGGTCCATAGTTTTTTTTCCTTGTATCATCCTTATCTGATTTTGGTATTAGAGTGATGTTGGTGTCATAAAATGAGTTAAGTAGTGCTCCTTTTCCCTCAGTTTTTTGGAAGAGTTTGAGCAGGATTGGCGTTAGTTATTTTTGAAATGTTTGATAAAATTCTTCTGTGAAACCATCTGGTCTTGGGGTTTTTTTTTTTGTGGGAAGATTTTTGATGACTGATTGGATATCTTTACTTGTAGTTGGTTTGTTGAGCTCTTCTATTTCTTCTCGAGTCAGTGTAGGTAATTCGTGTGTTTCTAGAAATTTGTCGATTTTATCTAGGTTGTCTTGTTTGTTGGCATATACTTGTTCATAACATTCTCTAATGGTTTTTAAAATTTCTTCATGATTTATGGTAGCAAGCCCCCTCTTATTTCTGATTTTGTTTATTTGAGCCCTCTCTCATCTTTTCTTCATTAGTCTAGCTAGGGGACCATACATTTTTGTTTTGGGGGGGTGGTGCATGGTCCAGGAATCGAACCCAGGTCTCCTGTATGAAATGAGAGCATTTTATCACTGAACCACCTGAGGGGACCATCAGTTTTATTGATTTTCTCAAAGAACCAACTTTTAGTTTTGTTGATTCTTTTTGTAGTTTTATTGTCCTCCAGTTTATTTATTTCTGCTTTAGTCTTTATTATTTCTCATCTTTTATTTGCTTTGGATTTAGTTTGCTGTACTTTCTCTAAATTCTCCAGGTGAGAAGTTAAATCCTCAAGTTTTGCTTGTTCTTGTTTTTTTAATATAGGCATTTAGGACAATAAATTTCCCATTCAGCATTGCCGGTAAGTTTTGATATGTTGTATTCTCATTATCATTCTTCTCCAGAATTTGATATGTTGTAGTCTCATTATCATTCTTCTCCAGAAATTTGCCAATTTCTCTAGCAAATTCTTCTTTGACCCACTGGTTATTTAAGAGTGTGTTGTTTCATCTCCATATATTTGTGAAAGCTCTGGTTCTTTGGTGATTATTGATTTCTAACTTTATTCCATTGTGATCAGAGAAAGTATTTTGGGTAATTTCAATCCTATTAAACTTATAAAGACTCGGTTTGTGTCCCAGCATGTGATCTGTCCTGGAGAATGTTCCATGTGTGCTGTAGAAGAATATATATCTTGGTGTTTTGGGGTGATAATCTATTTATCTAATGAGATCTAATTCATTTATTCCAGTGTTTAGGTTCTCTGTTTTCGTATTGATCCTCTCAATTATCGTTCTGTCTACAGTGGAGAGTGGTATGTTGAAATCTCCCACTGTTACTGTTGAAATGTCTGTAGCTCTCTTCAGTTTTTCCAATATGTGCCTCATGTACTTTGGAGCTCCTTGGTTGGATGTATGCACCTTTATGATTATTATTTCTTCCTGATGAATTGTCCCTTTTATTAATAGATATTGTCCTTTGTCTCTTATGACATCTTTACATTTAAAGTCTATTTTGTCTGATATTAGCACAGCTACTCCTGATTTCTTTTGGTTACAGCTTGCATAAAAGATCTTTTTCCATCCTTTCACTTTCAGTCTGTGTCCTTGAGTTTAAGATGCATGTGTTGTAAATAGCTTATGGACGGATTATGCTTTTTGATCCATTCTGCCAGTCTGAATCTTTTAATTGGTGAGTTTAGTCCATTACCAATCAAAGTAATTACTGTAAAAGTGGTTCTTGACACCATCTTGTCCTTTAGTTTTTATTTGTCAGATCTATATATTATTTTCCTTCTCTCTCTTTTTCCCTTTAAATTACCTTTCTCATATTCTTCAATTCTGTGCCCTCCTCCAGACCTCCCACTTGTGTCTTTTATTATCAGCTGAAAGGGCTTTCTTTAATATTTCTTGTAGAGCTGGTCTCTTGTTGACTAGTTCTCTCAATCTTTCTTTGTCTTTGAAGATTTTAATCTCTCCCTCAATTTTAAAGAATCACTTGGCTGGATAAAGAATTCTTGGTTGAAAGCCTTTCTTGTTCAGGGTCTTAAATATATCAAACTACTGCCTTCTTGCTTCCATGATGCCTGTTGAGTAGTCTGAAATCAGACTTGTGTATTTTCTCTCATATATAGTAGATTGCTTTTCTCATGCCACTTTCAGGACTGTTTCTCTTCAACATCTGACAGTCTGATAAGCATGTGTCTTGGAATAGGCCTATTCAGGTTTATTCTTTTTGGAGTTCACTGGGCCTCTTTGACTTGCATAGTCATGTCTTTTATAAGGGTTGGAAAATTTTCTCCGATTGTAGTTTCAACTAACTTTCCCAGCCCTTTACTCTTCTCTTCTTCTGGGACACCAATGATTCTTATATATGTGTGCCTCGTGTCCATCGTTTCCCTAAGATCTAGTTGCGTTTTTTCCGTGTTTCTTGCCATTTGTTCTTTTTGTGCACTCTAGTTCAATTGTTCTATATTCTAGCCCACTTACTCCTTCTACTTCATTTCTGCTATCATGTGTTTCCAGTATATTAATTTGTCCTACTGTATCTTTCATTTCTGTGAGATCTGCCATTTTTGTATTTAAACTTCCAAATTCATTATGCTCGTCTAATGTCTTCCTGATATCTTTTATTTCTTTATAAATATCCTTGAGTTGTTGTTCCATATTCTCTCTTCCCTCTGAAATTTTGACTTGATCGTTTGCCTGGGCCATTTCTGCTTGAATCTTCATGTGCTTTGTGATTTTCTGTTGTATTCAGGGCATTTGACTATTTTGATATGGTTATTTTGCAAGTTGGTTTCCTTCACTGTTCTAAAGTTTTGTATTCAACTTGGTTTTTGTTGATGGTTTCCTTTTGTACTTTGTAGGTTATTCTCCTCCAAATCAAGATCTGGATATTTTGTAGTGGATACAATTTAACTTAAGGGTCTGTTAGAAGCTAGACTGGGATGCATGGTTACTCCAGTGGCAGAATGGCTGCCCACCACGTGGGAGACCCAGAGTTGACTCCCAGCCTATGCACACACACAAGAAAGAGATAATAATAATATCATAAGATAGTAATACAGAAAAATTTGTAACACAGAAAGAAAGAAGAACAACAAAGTACACCTCAGCAGTGGTGGACCCCAGAATCAAAAGGGCACTTCGGGATATACTGGGAATGAAGTCAAGCTGGTGCCTACCAAAAAGAGAGAATATTTAAGAGAAAAAAATTATAATAAATGAAATGGAATAATAGAAAATAAAGAATAATATAAAAATCTATAAAAATAAAAATGTAATTGAAAGAACACCTGTACTACCAATAAGATTTATATAAAGAATATATTTTAAAAAGGGAGAAAGAAAAAAGATTATTAAGAAAAAATAAAAAAATAATAAAGACCTAGGTAGATAGGGAATTAAGTTGCCTGCACTTATCTTTCTCTCCAGCAGGTGGCAAATTTGAGGATCCTCCTCCCTCAGTCCCACTCCCTGCCTGGTGCAACCAACCTGCACTTACTGGATCTGGCCAGCAGGTGGCATGCTCGAGTCTCCTTCTCTGTCAGCCCCTCCTGGCTGAAGTCACTTGAGGCTGGTGGGCTTGGCAGGGGGACTCCTCCTGGCCTGGGGCAGCCGGTTGACTCATCTTTGTCAGGGGAGTTGGGGAGCTGACTAGCACCTGGTGGATCAGCTGACTAACAGTGCTGGCAGGTCTGCCACACACTGTAGCTGCAGGTTGGCTATTCTTGCACCTGGCCTGCCGCCAGCCTCCCTGACAGGTGCTTGTGCATTTCCCATTGTCTCAGCGCCATTTGTTGAAGAGGCTATTATTCCCTCATTGAATGGACTTGGCACCCTTGTTGAAATTCAGCTGGCATGTATGTGTGGATTTATCTTTGGACTCAGTTCTATTCTGTTGACCTGTATGTCTATCCTTATGCCTATATATACTGTTTTAATTCCTGTAGCTTTGTAATAAGTTTTGAAATCAAGAGAATGAGTCCTCCAGCTTTTGTTTTTCTCTTTCAAGATTGTTTTGGCTGTTCAGGGCCTCTTTCTATATGAATATGAGGATCAGCTTTTCCATTTCTGCAAAGGGGGCTGCTATAAATTTTTTCTTTAGTTAATTATTTGGGGGGCTGCTGGAATGTTTTTAATTTTTAAAAACTTTTACTGTGGTAGCATATATAACAAAATATTTCATTTTAACTATTTTTACATGTACAGTTCAGTGGTATTAATCACATTCGCTATGTCTCTTAAATATTACCATCTTCATTTAAAAAAACTTTTTCAACAGAAACTTTGTCTCCAGTGAGCAAAAACTCACAGGGCTGTTGGAATTTTTATAGGGAATCCTTTGAATTGGTAGATTGGTAGATGGATACTTTAACAATATTAAGTCTTCCGGTCTGTGAACCTGGGATCTTTCCATTTATTTAGTTCTTCTTTCATTTCTGTCAGTAGTGTTTTGTAGTTTTTGTATAGTGTTTTAAAGAAGTCTTTCACCTCCTTGGCTAAATTTATTTCTAGGAATTTTATTCTTCTAACAAATGAATTGTGGATTCTTCAGGATTTTCTGTAGATAGGATCATGTCATCTACAAATAGGGGTAATTTAACTTATTCCTTTCCAAGTTGGATACCTTTAATTTCTTCCTCTTGCCTGATTGTTTTGGCTTGAGCTTCCAGTACAGTGTTGAATAACAGTGGTGACTGTGGGCATCCTTGTCTTTTTTCTGATCTTGGGTGGAAAGCTTTCAGTTCCTCACCATTGAGTGTTATTTACTGTAAATTTTTAATAAATGTCCTTTTTATGTTGAGAAAGTTCCCTTCTAGAAAAACTTTTATCATGCAAGGACAGTGGGATTGAGATGATTTTTTTTTCCTTTCGTTCTATTAATGTGTTGTGTTACATTGACTGGTTTTCTTAACCTGTACCATCCTTGGATTTCTGGAAGGAATCCCACTCAGTGATAGTGTATAATCATTTCAGGATAAAACTGGATTTGGTTTGCCAGTATTTTGTTGGTGATTTTTGCATCTCTGTTCATAAGGGTTATTGGTCTGTATTTTTCCTTCCTTGTTCTGTCTTTATCTGGCTTTAGTATCAAAGTAATGGTGACCTCATAGTATGAGTTTGGAAACAATCCCTATACCATCTATCTTTTTCCTGATTAAAAAAAAATTCTTTGTTCACATTTTCATTGAGTTCTTTCAGTTTGTTTAGGACCATTTTTATGAAGTCTTTATCTGGTGTGTCCTTGGTCTGGTCCTGCTCTTTTATGGTGTCTAATACCGCAGCCTTCTCTTTTACCTGCACCTTTGCTTTGTCTTTCTTTGTATGGTTTGTAATATTTTGCTGAAACTGGGCATTTTCTATTTCAAGGTGTTAACACTGAAATTTAGACTCTAAAGTGTTTGTTTCTTTGGCTTGTATCCAGTTAGTGTTATGCTTGAGTCTTCCTTGAGTTCTAGGAGCTAAGAAAACAAAAAGAGGGGAACAAAGAAAACACCTTTCCTAGTCTTTGCAGGTTGACTTTTGCAAGTGCTCTCCTTTAGGACTTTTCCATTCACTGAGTTTAAAGAATAGCTCCAGGCCAAAGTGCAGTGGCTTATATTTTCTGTGTATGCATCTGTCTTTTTTTTTTTTATTTTTAAATTTTTATTAATAAAACCAATCAACATACAATATGAGCATTCTTTTTTTTCATCATAGTTGTATATTCATCATCATGATTACTTATTAGAACATTTGCATCAATACAGTGTTGGAAAGCCATAAAATATCGCCAACATGGCTGCCGTGGCTGATGCAAGGCAACACAGAATGGCTGACCTTAAATCTGCCCTCCGCCCTAGCAACAGCGGTGACCAAT
>PVIY010037695.1:0-24449 GCA_004026745.1 Myrmecophaga tridactyla | reverse complement strand
CTCCAGTAAACCAATCAAGACACACCCAAATGGGTGGAGACATGTCATCCCTTAATCCAGTTTAACAACCACTCTTGACTATATCACATCAACCAGGGAGATGATCTCATTGCAATTTCAAATATACAGTATTGAATAGGGATTATTCTACCTTTATGAAATGGGATTTATATCAAAACATGGCTTTTCTTAGGGGGCATACTTCCTTTCAAACCAGCACACACTCAATAACCAATCTCTGTGACACCAGAGTTTGAAAGAGAGAAAGAGTTTATTACTAGTGCATAGTAGGAGAGCAGACAGTCTAGTAGCCCAAAATCTCCTCAAGTTTAGGGGGTTCATGTTTTTTAGGGATTTCAGCAATGGGAGATGAGGTCATTTTAAATAGCAAGTTCAAAGCAGAAAAGGAGACAATGAAATCATTATCATTTCAATAGGAGAACATAAGCTAAAAGGAGGGAAGGCAGAGCTATCACTTCAGTACTAAAGGTGTAAACCAAGAGGAAGGGAGACAAATTATCTTTCACTAGCAGAGTCTAGCCCATACGATTTACAAATGTCTGGGGCTGAACCTAGTTAATGGCTGACTTTAAATTCTTTATTAGCATTAGGGCCTTTGCCCTACAAGAAAATGACCAGCTAAAGGGGGTAACGGCTCTTACAGTCACAGTGGCACAAGATAAGGGCTTTTAGGATCATTTCTGTTATCAGCACAGCTGAATTGTTGTTTAGGGATTTCAGGTATTCCCCTCTGTCTACACCAGTATATCAGAAAGCAAAAAAATCCATATAATGGTTCTGTAATCAAAATCATCCCTTAAATCCTAATTTAAGTACTCTTCAAGCACATAAAAACAAAAGCCATGGAGGAGGAATAGGTCAAGAAGCTGATTCAATCTTTTCTGGTCAAAGGAAAGTTTGAATTCTCTGGTAGGGCTTATGATACCAAAAATATGCTGCACTGGTTAGAAAAAGTCCCCAAGAAGTGATCTCTATATCTCCTTCTCCTTCATGAAAGTTCTCCAATAAGGACAGAAAATGACCCACAGGTCCCCAGATGCCACACACATCATTGCCCAGAGTTATAAGAAGTGGTTGAGGGTGGACCATGGTAGCTCAACAGGCAGAATTCTCACCTGCCATTCCAGAGACCTGGGTTCAATTCCCAGTGCCTGGCCATGCAGAGGAAAAAAAAAAAAAAAGAAGTGGTCGAAGGCTTCTCTTGAGGTAGATGTTGGTCCTGGTCTTACCTGGCTGGGAGTCCTGGTCCTTGACTCGTCGAGGCAAAGAATCGAAACTCAAGTCAAAGATGGGAGAGCAAGGTGATGTTAAAAGCAGTGAGTAAAGAGAGGGAGAAATGCATCCTAAACAAGGAGGGCTCAGTTGGTGAAGAACAGACTGGCACTGGTTACAGTTTTAGTTTAGAGTTTTATGGGGCTAGCTGATGGTATTGCACAAGCGTTACTGGGGACTCTTGGGGTTTTTTTCCCTTATGGCTTTGTTTCTTGCTTTTACAGAATATTTTGACAGCACATTGCTCAATTTAACCATTTAACCATCTGTTAAAGGCAGTATGTTCTGACCACAGTTTGCTCAAGTTAACCATTCACTAAAGGTGGTTCCAGCCTCCTGGGGGTGGCCTTGCGGTGGTCCCATTTTTCCCATGAGGTGGGATCATGACTACTTAACAACTTAACACAGATGCCAGGACTGAGATGTGGAAGTACTTACTCACTGAGGCTGCCTACTAGCCCCACAGTTGCATTTTATACAGGAGGGAGCATGGCCTGAGCAGAGCACCTGACCTGCTCCTTACAGGCAAATGCCCATCTCCTGAGTTTTGAAAAAGAAAAGGGCAAAAAAGGCTCAGTTTCCTGGTGCAAAATGTTCTCATTGCCTCTCACAGCTTGGGAAAAATGTGTACATACAGGTTGTAATGTTTTCTGTTTTTCTCTGTTCTTCCTCCCTTCCTCCTTTCTTCCCTCCCTCCCTCTCTTCAATCCTGTTTTCTTTCTTCCTTTCTAAAATTAATTTAGAAATCTTTTAACAATCCATAGACAGTACTAAAAAAGGTGTCGTTTGTAGGCATGTCATCATTTCAGGCAAACCAGCCTTGCTCAGGCCGGCAGCACCTCCCTCAGCCTCCAAGCTAAATAAGCAACAAAGGTAAAGGCATTGAAAGCTTTTGGAGGTCATCAAGGCCTACCGGCAAGGCACTAAAACATCAGTGTCTTTTTAAATGAATTCCTGAAAGCCAGGAGTTTCTTCCCTCATAGGAGGCCAAAAACCTCTTTGAATTCCATGGGAAAAGAAACCCTTATTTCAAAAATAAACTTTGAAGTTGTTTGAAGATGAAAGAAAGGACTTGCCTCTGAGCCAGTGCTGAAGCAGTGGGGAGGGACTACCTGTATTTTGAAACGCCCTTCAGAGAACCCTATTAGAATTTTAAAGGACTGCACAAACAGATCGCCTATGGCTCTGGCCCACTGAAAGCATGTGACAGGGTTTTAAGAGCATAAATGAGACCAAGGCTGATGCCAACTACTATCAAATTCTTCCTATTTGATTATAAAAAATGATTTCTCACTCAACAGGGAAAATAAAAAGCAATTATTCCAGAAACTTACCTTATTCTAATTTAATATTAGAGAAAAAAGAAAGGTGCTACCTTATATTTAGCCCAACCATCTACACCCATCACATCACAATTACCTTTCTCTTTGACAGCCTTTATCTTTCCCTATTGGTACCACTGAGCATAACTCAAAAAATGACACTTAAAAATCTATACTTTTTGTACCTAATTTTGTTATGGATCATAAAATACTCCATATAATTCCCATTAATTGAGCAGCTAGTATGCTCCAGGCATTATGTACTTACTTATTTATTTCTGTGTGTGTGATGGTGTATGTACACCATCATTATACCAATCTAGAAGTTGCATGTTATTAATCTAATTACACAGATGAGGAAATTGAAGCTAAGAGAGATCAAGCAGCTCCTTCCAATACATACAGCTATAAGCAATGGAGCTAGGATTTTAGTCTTGTTCTGTATAAATACAACGTGCATATGATTTCTATTCAATTTACCTTTAACTTTCATGAATATGCTAGCAGATAAAAGATTGGAAGTTATCATGACACACATCTTTATTTTTTATCAATTCTCTGAACTTTCAAAAAGTTAACCTGGCCCAATTATGAAGGATTATCATGTGTAGAACAGGAATTTTAGTGTTTGTCACCAGTTTAGACTTTGCTGACATGATGCCAGTATGACCAGTGAGAACCATGAGACAAAAAAATGAAGATTTGCGTGGATTGGAGCTGTCAAATGAGAGATGAGAATCAACTGAATGCTTGATATATTCTTAGTAATTGGTTTGGGTGTTGATTTTTCTTTCTTTTTGCTTTGACAGCATATAGAAACAGCCTTACAATGAATGACTGTAGGAAGAGTTTAAAGATAATTGAGTATATTTGTATAATGTGACTAAATTTTTAAAAAATTATTTACCGGCATTTGTTTTCTTCTCTGTAATTTGATATTCAGCCCTGCAGCCATTCCAATATTAGAACAAGGTCATGGGGTTGGATTAGGGAAGCAAGAAGATGAGTCCTAAGTCCTAAGTCAAGTGAAATAAAGGAAGCATAAGGAACAGAGGATGCTACAAGGCAAATGGTTAGATATGAGTGGTGTAGTTCCTGAATGCTTAAGGTTATAAACCCCAGAGATGGGTTACAAACTACCCATGAGTTGTAAAGGAATCTTAGAGCAGGTCTACTTCTGTTGCTCTGGGAATTCCTCAGGCAAGTCCCAAGCACCTCAACATGGTTTGGGAACTAACTACATACATGTGCTACCTACAACATAGTTTTGAGATGACTTGAAGGAGTGGAGAGGAGAACCATAACCCAGAAGCCAGCACAGAAATTAGAAAGCAGCAGAGTTCTTGGACCTCAAGTGGTAATCTTGGCCTAGAGCATCATTCTAGTAGGAGGCCTCCGGTTGAGACAACTAAATTGCATGAACCTTGGGACCATAGGATACAGCAGAGAATATGGGCTTCAGAGGTGCTTATCACAGAATTTGCAGATGAAGCATGAGTTTTAAGCCACCCAACTCAGTAGCCACCAGCTCAGGTCACCCACTGACCAGTCATGTTGAGGATTGTATTCTAGAAGGTCACCAAGGATCCAAAGAACAATGCAGACCTGAGCACCTCAGATCACCCCCTCTCTGATGCCATGAATGATTGTGCTAATCCCCATCTTACTTCCCTAACCCCACACTTGATTCATAATGTGTTCATTTCAATTTTATCATATATATATGTGCCATATATATGGGCAAGTGTGAGTGAAGAAATATTTACATTTATGTAATAATATGCAGTTTGCAAAATGATGTTACATGTGTAAATTGTGTGACTTTAATTTTTTGTGGTGGGAATAATGCCTTCACTCCAATAGTTACCCAAACCTCCACACTGGAGCCCTTACTTGCTTAGATTAGTTAGAGGTTCAACCTACTCTCTTCAAATGTGTCGCCCCTTATTCTAGTTTGCTAGCTGCTGGAATGTGTTATACCAGAAATGGAATGGCTTTTAAAAAGGAAATTTAATAAGTTGCTAGTTTGCAGTTCTAAGGCCATGAAAATGTCCCAATTAAAGCAAGTCTATAAAAATGTCCAAATTAAGGCACCAAGAAGAAGTTACTTTCACTCAAGAAAGGTCAATGAAGTTCAGAGTTTGTCTCTCAACTGGAAAGGCACATGGTGAACATGACATCTGCTGGCTTTCTTTCCAGGCTTTCTTTTTCATGAAGCTCCCTGGGGACATATTCCCTCTTCATCTCCAAAGGTCTCTGGTGGTATGGGTTCTGGCTCTTGTCATTTTTGTGGCTCTAAAAAGGGACTTTCTCCAAAATGTTTCCTCTTTTACAGGATTCTAGTCAAGGCCCACCTGCAATGGGTGGAGTCACATCTCCCTCTAATCAAAAGTTAATACCCACAATCGGGTGAGTCACATCTCCATGGGAACAATCAAAAAACTCCCAATCAGCAATATCGAATGAGGATTAAAGAACATGGCTTTCTGGGGTTCGCCACAGATTTATATAGGCACATCCCTCCTTGTATGTTTAAAGATCTTCATATGCTCATTCATATCCAGGATGTCCAGGAGTCATGATCACTCCCATTTCATCAACTTGGAAAAAAGTCCAGGCCTGGCTTACTGGAGGCCTGACTTCAACCCCAGGAAGCCTCCCTGTGGTAAGAAATCTGGTTTCTGTGATTTTTTCTGCTATATTTAGACAAAGTCCATAATTCATCACTTTGAGGACCAAGGACCACCTTCACTGTCCCCTTGCCTGCTCAGTACAAAAGCCAGCCCTCTTGTGCCATGAATTTGGGCAGAACTACAGAGTAGTCAACAAGGCGGGCTGTGAAAGTCAATTTGTTTGGGTTCAGGTGTTGGCTCTGCCACCTATCAACTGTGTGTCCCAATATTTCCATCTATGAAATGGATTTAAAAGGAATTATAGCATGGGGGGTTTATGAGGATTAAATAAAGTGAACACATTAAAATTAGTGTGACAGCTTTGTGAGCTGTGTATTAATGTTTTCATTTTACAAATGAGAAAATCGAATTCAGGGATCTAAAAGCTATCATTACTAAATAAAGTAGTGTGCTGGATATTTTATACCTATGATCACCCAAACTGGAGAAATTGAATGCCTCTTGCTTTGCAATACCCTGATCCTTTTTAGTTGCCTTATTTGAGGCATTTGCTACACTCCTTGGAGTTGTTTACTTACTTGACCATCTCTCACACCAGATGGTTTCCTCTTTGTACTAATATGGCTCTTAGCATGTAGAAATTCCTCATTAAATGGTTATGGAGCGAATGGATGTGCTAATTTCTGAATAGACAAAGAGAAAAACAACCATGAACCTTGTCAAAAAAGACCTCAAATCTTAGTTGTTTAATAATTATTTCCTCAATGTTTTGGCAGAGAGCAGATGTCTTAGTTGAGTAAGACTCAGAACAGAAATTGCTGTGGGGTATTTGGAGAGGAAAGCTGTGGATCATGAAATTTTTACATTGGAGGAGTGTTATAAAGCAAAATGGCACACATAGAAACTGCCATCCTCACAACTTTGCCCGCCTCTGTCTTTGGGCAAAAGAAAAATAGACAGAGGTAGTGACAAGATGAAAGAGACAGAGAGAACTCAGAGAATTCTGTATATGCACAAATCTGAATAATAGACAGAGCTTGTGAGAAGTTTGGAGTGCATGAAATATCTATTGCAACTCAACAATTCTTTCATTTAGCATGAAAAAACACAATCTCTCTATGTCATACTGCCAATATGATGGCATTCGAGTGGGAATACACAGATTGTCAACACAGTTGGTTATTCATATCTGCAAAGCAGCCAAAAATAAAACATGTGCAGAGCAGAAAAAAAATTGAGCTTCAGGACTCCAGGAAACTACCCTTGCTCACTTACTGAATAAAATTGGCCTGTAAAAGCACATAAGTCAAGTTAGGGAAGTAACTCACAAGAGATATACAGAAGTTAAACAAGAGAGCTTTGGAGGGAGACTATTTCAAAGCAATCTGCTGAGTGACAGTTATGGCCTGAGGGCTTGACATCTGCAGACCGCCAAATACCTGTAGGAAACCACTAGGGAGAACATACAAATTAAGAGCACACAATCCACGTTTTCAGCATTTCTTGAGAGAGGTAAAAGCATGATCTAAAGGGAAACGAGGGAGAAGATAAACGAACATAACTCAGGCATTCTTTATAGTATCATTCTTTGCATTTATTATTGAGGGATATAAATACTTCCTCTAGAGAAATGCAAATAGGTTTCCTTCCTTCAAAAAAAGATAATAATTATAAGAATCAGATTTGCTTGGGTTCTACCCAATACAAAAATTGGGTGTCTTCTGGAGTCACTGATTTCTCATCTGCAGAATGAATAGCATGGCCCCTATCTCTCAGGGCTTCTGTAAAGATTAGAGATAAAATTCGCAGCATTCCAAACACAGTGTTGTAGTTTGAAGTTATGTTTCAGTTTGCTAAAGCTGCCAGAAATGCACTATACCAGAAATGGGTTGGCTTTTAACAATGGGGATTTATTAAGTTACAATTCTAAGGCTATAGAAATATCCAAATTAAGGCAACAACAAGAGAATGCCTTCACTGAAGAAAGGCTGGTGGCATCCAGGGTTCCTCTGTCACATGGGAAGTGTGCTGGGCCTTTGCTCCTGGATTCTATGCCTTTAAGTTCCATGTGTCTTTGATTGTTTCTCTGGGACACCTCTCTGAGTTCTCTGTGTCCTGTGGGTCTTCTCCTATTATCTCCTAGTATCTCTGAAGCATTTCTCTATGCATTTTAATCTTGGTTTCATTTTTCTTCTCTCTCCATCTGTCTATCTGTGTTTTTTTGTCCTTATTCTCTTCATAGAGGACTCCAGTGCAAGGATCAAGACCCACCTTGAATTGAGGGAACATATAGAAATAGCCTAATCAAAAGGTCACACACACAATGGGTCTGCACCCACATAAGTGGATTAAAAGGACTTAGGCTTTTTGGAGGTACATAACAGATTCAAACTAGCACAATCCCAGGAAAAGATGTTGTTTGACTTAATCCATTCCTGCTGGTGTGAACCCACTATAAATAGGACCTTCTAATGAGGTTACTTCAGAAAATGTTTGGCCCCAGATGGGTCTAAATCTTATTACAGAAGGACTTATATGGAAGGTCACAGAGAGAGAAAAAAGCCACAGAGGGAGCAGATAGAAGCTGAAAATCTCTAAGATCTAGAAGAGAAGGGAGAGGCTGCCATGGGCATTACCAGTAGCCAAGGACCACAGACCAAGGATTGCTGGGAGCCAGCTCCAGAATGCTAGTCTTCAGGAAGAAAGCTTCACCTTGATGACGCCTTACTTTGAACTTTTCCTAGGCTCAAGGTGGTAGACCAGTAAATCAGCATTGTTTGAGCCAACCTAATGCAATGAAGAAACTAAAACACACAGTACTGTATATGGAACTTGGTAAACACTCAATAAATTGTGGCTAATATAATCATCTTTATTATTGTCAAAATGTATGATTGTTTTGTTACATATGGATCAAGAATTTTAAGTCCCTGTCCTAAAGCACTTATTGTTTTCTTGCTAAACTAGAAACTACAGATTTCTTTAAACTGCCTATTCACCCTGAAAATTCCATCCTGAAGAATGCTCTTCTCTGGACTTGCTTATCCTTATGGCAATTACTTCTGAAAATGTATTCTTATTCCCTCTACCCTTTTTGTCCCTCTGCCCAGTGTATAAAGGCTTTCTTGTTGTTGTACCATGTGGATGGTCTTTTTTCAAGATCTGTGCCAGTTCGAATCTGTTGTGTACCCCAGAGAAGCCATGTCCTTTAATCCTCATTCAATATTTCTGGGTGGGATATTTTTTGTTTCTTCCATGGAGATGTGACCCACCAAGTTGTGGATGGTAACTTTTGATTAGATGGTTTCCATGGAGATGTGGCTCTACCCATTCAATGTGGGGTTGCTCACTGGAGCCCTTTAAGAGGAACCCATTTTGGAAAAAGCTGACAGCCACAAGAATCCACATAGCCAAAGACTTTTGGAGATGCATAAAGAAAACTCCCCCAGGGAGGCCATTGAAGAAGCCTGGAGAGAAAGCTAACAGACATTGCCATGTACTTCTCTAGTTGAGAAAGAAACCCTGAACATCTTTGACCTTCTTGACCAAGGTATCTTTCCCTGAATGCCTTAGTTTGGACATTTTTATAGCCTTACCTTAATTTGGACATTTTCACAGACTTAGAAATGTAAACTTACAACTCAATTAATTCCCCTTTTTAAAAGCCATTCCATTTCTTGCATATTACATTCCAGCAGCTTACCAACTAATACAAAATCCTTAGGTATTACATTACTTCTACCACTTTTTAAAATTTTTTTTTATTTATTAATTAAAAAAATTAACAACAAAAATATTAACATATCATTCCATTCTACATATACAATCAGAAATTCTCAATATCATCACATAGTTGCATATTCATCATTTCTTAGAACATTTGCATCGATTTAGAAAAAGAAATAAAAAGACAACAGAAAAAGAAATAAAATGATAACAGAAAAAAAATTATACATACCATACCCCTCACCCCTTGCTTTCATCTATCACTAGCATTTCAAACTAAATTTATTTTAACATTTGTTCCCCTTATTATTTATCTTTATTCCATATGTTCTATTCATCTGTTGATATGGTGGATAAAAGGAGCATCAGACACAGGGTTTTCACAATCACAGAGTCACATTGTGAAAACTATATCATTGTTCAATCATCATCAAGAAACATGGCTACTGGAACACAGCTCTACATTTTCAGGCAGTTCCCTCCAGCCTCTCCACTACATCCTGAACAACAAGGTGATATCTACTTAATGCATAAGAATAATCTCCAGGATAACCTCTCGACTCTGTTTGCAATCTCTCAGCTATTGACACTTTGTCTCATTTGTCTCATTTCACTCTTCCCCCTTTTGGTCGAGAAGGTTCTCGCAATCCCTTGATGTTAATTCTCAGCTCATTCTAGGGTTTTTCTCAATCCCTTGATGCTGAGTCTCAGCTCATTCCAGGATCTCTGTCCCACATTGCCAGGAAGGTCCACACCCCTGGGAGTCATGTCCCACGCAGAGAGGGGGAGGGTGGTGAAACTGTTCGTCATGTTGGCTGGAGAGAGAGGTCACAACTGAGCAACAAAAGAGGCTCTCTTTGGGGTGACTCTTAGGCCTAGATTTTAAGTAGAGTTGACCTATCTTTTGCGTGGTTAAGTTTCATATGAACAAACCCCAAGACTGGGGGCTCAGCCTATCGTTTTGGTTGTCCACACTGCTTGTGAGAATATCAAGAATTCAGCTTGGGGAAGTTGAATTTTTCCCTGTTCTCACCATTCCCCAAAGGGGGCTTTGCAAATACTTTTCCACTCACTGATCAAATCACTCTGGGATTAATTGGGGCATCACTCTGGACAAACCAACAAAATCTCATGTCCTACCTGAGATTCCAAGTACTGATGGCATTCAATCAAACTATCTACATAAGTTATATTAGGAAATGCACTAGTCAAAATATAAATTTTGTAACAAATAAACATTTTTTGCTTTAGTCTCACATATAAGGTGACATTTTAAAATATTAATTACCATCTATTTTCAGCACTTCTACCACTTTTAATAATAAACAGGTACTGGAAAGCAGCAACTCAAAGCAAGTCACCACAAACAAGAGTGATTTTAATTATTATTTTGTTAATGATGCCTTCTAATTAGTTGAAGATACCTCTGAGGCTGATGGTATTTCTCATCTCTTTTGACATGTAAAACATGGTCCAAGGTGACTAAACTTGCTCTCATGGCATATCATTCATTTGCTTGGGCAATGTTCACATTAAAAATTTCATACCATTAACCAGGATTCAGTGGCAAGGAGACATCATTTCTAGATTGCCATTTGCATGATTGGAAGAATTAAACTGTCCCTTCCTCTGAGAGTGTTACCCATTTGGAAATCATGGTTTACCCTGAAATACTTTTGGGGAATTTTTCACCATGGAACTAACTGGCAATTTTTTCTTTTATTTTCTACAGCTCTTGTCTGCACATCTTGTATGATACTTATTGTACATGGTGAAGTATCTTTTTCTGTATGCATTTTAATTTCCCCCATATGCACTACTTATTTCTCAAAGGCAAGGGTGACTTTCAGTTCCCAGTGACTAAACTGATGCCATTGCCACTTCCACTCAGTAAATAACTTTCTTATGATGATAATTGAATTATTGGTTTATTCTACAAAATTTAATCCTTTTCTCAGGAGCCAGAGGAATCTCTTTTGTTATTCTTGCTTAAATATATGATTATGTGTTTTAGCCTGGATATTTACTTTGTTTAGATTTATTTTAAAGCTAATTCATGTTATTTATAAAATATTTGATGAAAAGTATATAGAAGACAACAAAAACAACAAATAACACCCAGAGACAACCAGCCTCAACATAATATTGGAATATAAGAATATATACATGTGTGTTACATGTATAATGTTTTATTTATAAAACATTGCTTGAAGAGACATTTCAAAAATTGTGATGATGGATTGCTCCCAAGTAGTAGTGAAGGGCATTGAAAGAGATGCCTTAGGATCAATTCGAATTAAAGCATGTAGGAAGGATAGTGGCTTGATAAACCTCCTTTGAATTCTAAATTTATGAGTGGGAGATCCAGCTGACTAAGGTTGGGTTTCATATTAAAAGGAGGTACTAAGACTCACTGTACTGAAAAGCAGCACAGGCACCATCCCATCATTCTCTTTCTTTTTCTCCCTTTCTCTTTTCTGGATTTTCTGCGTGGGATGGATTGGTGAGATCAGGCTGAAGCATCACTATACACTTGATTTTCTATTTTGAAGGGAGGTAAGAGATGAACATATTCTCCAATTCAGTTGTAAATAGAGTGCTATATTTGGGGAGTTCTAGCGCACTCACCTGAACCTTAATGAAACTGATATTTTGATCACTTCTTATTAGGTATCCTTTTGTATATTATATTTTTATTAGCCAGAATCCTAGAGAGTAAATAGAGTAGTGGTAGGACATAGTCTTCATAATCCACCCTGAACATATAATATCACAGATAAAATTGATTTTTCCACTTTTATAAATACCACTGTGATGAACATCATGTCCATACACTTTGATATGAATCACTAAACACTGTTTTAAAATGGAAATTTAGAAATAGAATTAATGGAAATGAAAGCACAATGCTTCTTAGTCTTCAAAAATTATAGAACTGATATGATTATTAAATATATGACTTTCTTCAATATACCATCCAAGCGAATATTGAAAAACAAGTTTGAAACCAAACTACAGTAATATATAAATTTATATAAAATATAAACTTATATAAGATATATAAATGTATATAAAATATAAATTTGACTTACTGTATAATTATGTTATTTGTATTCAAACATAGTGCACAGACTTAAGGGTGTAGCTCCATGTCTACACCTGAATATCTACCACCACAATCACTCTGGAAAGTTTCTTCTTGACCCTTTCAAGTGAGCACCCTGCACTCTGAAACCACTGTTCTGATTTTTATAAGTTGGTTTTACTTTTTTTGTCATACATAAATGGGACCATACAGAATTACTATTTTTGTTTCTGTCTTCTTTACTCAATATATTACTGAAAGGCACTCATACAGGTGAAGGTATCAGTAATTTGTTCCTTTATTCAATTGAATAAATACCTGAAAAATTTATTTAGCCATTTTCTATTGATATACATCTGAGTTACTTCCAGTTTGGGGATATTATTTATAACATGCAATTAACATCCCTGTGCATGTCTGTTTATGGACACATTTTTTCATTCCTCTTGGGTAAATAATTGTGACTGGATGTTCTAGTATGCCAAAACTGCCAGAATGCAACACACCAGAGATGGATTGGCTTTTAATAAAAGGGGATTCATTTAGTTAAAAATGTATAGTTCTTCAGCGGTAAGGCAGCTAACTTTCATCTGAGGTTCTCTCTTACATGGGAAGGCACAGGGCAATCTCTCTCTGGCTTTCTCTCCAGGCTTCTGGGTTCCAACAGCTTTCCCCAGTGTGATTCCTTTCTGCATCTCCAAAGGCTTGGACTGAGCTCCGAGTACTGAGATGAGGTATGCTGAGCTGCTTGGGCTGTGCTGTGTTGAGCTCTCTCATTTAAGCATCCAGCCAATTAAATCAAACATCATTCATTGCAGCAGACACTCCCCCTAGCCAACTGCAAATGTAGTCAGTGACAGATGAGCTTCACATGCCACTGGCTCATGTCCATGGCAACAGAACTAGGCACCTTCACCTGGCCAAGTTGACAGCTGAACCTAACAACCGCACTGGAATTACAAAATCATAGATGCAGTTGTAGTTTTAACTTCATAAGAAACTGCAAAATAGATTTACATGACCATTTTATGTTGCTATGAGCAATGTATGAGAGTTCTAGTTGCCTAGGTCCTCACCAACATTTGATATTGTCAGTAGATTTTATTTTAGCCATTCTAGTATGTATGGAGTGGTATTTAATTGCAATTAATTTGTGTTTCTATAATTATTAATAATTTATGGTGGCAAAAATCAAAAGGAAATTATGAGTAAAAGACACTGAGAGGATAGAACTTACAGAAGTTAAGGAATTTTATGTAAGAAGCAGGAGAAGCTAAAGCTATCAAATTAGTATGAAATCTTTTTAAGGCACTAGTGAATAGAGTAAAAACAAATTATTCCCTTCTATGAAAAGAGAAATTATAAAACCAGATATATGTCGTTCTTTAAGAGCAAATCAACTTTATTTAAAGAGAATATAGAAAAAAAATCACTTGGAGCTAAAAGTATTTTTCCTTTTTGTTCCTTAGTTTAAATCCATTCTGTGTCCTATAAGAAAGCTGACCTGAAGTCAAATTTATATTTTATACATGCTATTAAAAAGAAACTCAGTAGAATATTTGGTGTTTGAAATGGCTACAATTTGTTCTCTGATTCCTGGTGAGTTGTCTACAATAAACCTGTGCCAAATACAAACATTTCTAATAATTTCTAACACAAAAATTCAATGTGTAGCTTGCTTTCTTCCATGATACAGTATCCATACTGCATTCAATTAGGATGTGATTACATAGCAACAATGTCCAGAATAATGTAAGAATTATAGATGGAAAGGTAAAATGTATATATCCCAGATTATCCACTGGGCAGTGTGTAGGTGTTCATTTGTATGAATAGAGGCTCAGGTGGAATATCCAGGAGACATGGAATGAAAAGAAATCACCAGCCAAACAGATGGTTCAGCAAAATAAATCAACATGCTGGTTGATTAACATGGTGTGAAATGTCAAGAGCTAGTCCGGTTGTCTTTTATGAAGGGACAGCAATGAATAGGGAAATATCATGTGGAATTTGTAGACTTATATAAGTGCCATGTTAAATTTTGTGTGGTGCAAAATGGTTGTTCTTTTCAAGATAACAGAGATAAGCAGTATAAAATGGATTCTGTAGAAAGATACATAAAAAACAATGAGAAAGCATGATTTAAAAGTGAAGGAGCTGTGTGGGAGACCCAGGTTCAATTCCTGGACCATGCATCCCACCCACCAAAAATGGAGGGGATGGAGAAGTAAAAAAGAATGGGTTTGAGGGCACATTCAGAAGGAACTTGGAAAGCTGTTTTGGTGGCTAGTGACTTTCTTGACTCTGCTCTCCGAACATATAAATGATTATAACATGCCTATATTTTTATTGTTGAGCCTTATTACCAATATGATTTCACAGTAAAGCAACCAGGAGTGAGCTTATAAAATAATAACTGAATGTTTTATTTTATGATGTTTTATTCAATGATGTAATTGATCAAGAATTTTACATACAGAATTACTAGAAACTTATCAGTATATTTTATATTTGTCTGAATATTTTTAGACTGGCACTAAAAGCTGATCTTTGGCTCAGTCAGAGATCTGTTTATTTAGTTAAGGATGATTAGGAAAGATAATTAAGAATTAGTATACTTCTTCATCGTTAGCTATTGTCAGAAATGTTGACAAACATTAATTTTGTTAAAGAACAAATACATGCATATGTTGCTAATTCCCATTAAAGGAACAAATTCTCTTCAATTTGTGAAATATCTGGCTAGTGTACTACTTGTGAGTCACGGGGCCTTGGACAGGAATGGTGTAGGAAGTTATAGAACAGACATATTCTTTAGGAAGCAATTCTCAGATGCTCTATTCCTAGGAAACCAGGCTAAACTTCAAATAATGTTTTGGCTAAGGAAAGAAAGATGTGCCTACTGTAGATGTAATTCTTGGAAAAAGTAGACACTGCCTTGTTGGATAGCTTAGACTCCTGGACACATGGCTATTTGGAATATAGACTACATATTAATGGTGCCAGTTTGAAGTTATTATGTACCCCAGAAAAGCCATGTTTTAATCCTGATGCAGTCTTGTGGAGGCAGCTGTTTCTCTTAATCCTGATTCAATACTGCAGGGTGGACACTTATGATTAGATTATCTCGGCGATGTGGCATACCCAGTTGTGGAAGTGACCTTTTGATTAAGGTGTGACTCCACCCACTCAAAGTGGGTCTTGATTAATTTCTGAAGTCCTTTAAAAGAGGAAACATCTTGAAGAAACCTTAGAGCCAAAGTAGATGTTTGGAGGCCAAGACAGAAATAACCCAGCTGCTAAGAAAGAACTCACAGGAATAATCAGAATCTGAAGGGAAGAAATCTCTGGCTCTGGCAGATGTTAAGCTAAGAGATGACACCCAAAGTTTTGTCCCAGAGCAGCTAAGTGAAGGCCCACAGATGCCATGTAGGGAACTGTTACAATATCAGAGGCTGAAAGCAATGGAGCCCAGGGGCAAGGGACCAGCAGAAGCCAGCCACATGCTTTCCCAACAGAGGTGTTCCAGGCGGCATCAGCCTTTCTTGAGTGAGAGTAACCTCTTGTTGGTGCCTTAATTTGGACATTTTCAGGGCCTTAGAACTGTAAATTTGTAACTTAATACATTCCCTTTTTAAAAGCCATTCCATTTCATGTATATTGCATTCTGGCAGCTTAACAAACCAATACACTAGCTTTTTTCAAAACCCTTTGGACAGAGTGCAAATATTTGCAGATGCATTACCTGGAAACCAGATTATTCCTACCTGTAAACTAGAACAAGGAACTTAGAAGAAGCCCATCGCCCCAGAGTCACAAATTCAATGCTTAAAATTCCATTCATTTATGTATAAAAGTTACTTCATTTATCCAATGCCTATGTTTCACATACAATTCTGATTGTTATCCAATATTCATTTCTCATTATCCTTGATAGGACCACATTAAAAATGCAAAATATAGCACTTTGCAGATATTAGAGAAATAAACCATAATATTGCATATCTGTTTAAATTGCATGAAATACTACAATTTACTCAAAATAAAAATCTTAACTTACAAATCTGTTTAATAAAGGAAATTGTAAAGAAGTAACAAACAAAACCAATAAAAATAAGACAAAAATTAATATAAAAATCACAATAAGGAAAATCAAAATAAAACCACCATAATATATCACTACACAAGTACTAGAATGACTAAATTAAAAAAAGATAATGAGTAACAATACTCAATCAATCAGGTTACCTATCATTTTTTAAATGACTGCTGAATGACATATTTTATCTTGTTCTTTGAAATCACAACAGAGAGCTGCTTTCAAATACATCAAATTAAATCAGTATTGATAAATTGATGTTATATCTCTTGAATTTTGTCCCAAGGAAGAATTTATATAGTTTTAACCTTCTGCACTGCTTCATTAAATAAAACTACTACATTAGTGACAACTTAGAAGCTCTTTACAGTTGTTAGGAAAATTTACAAGATTTTTTTTATTTAAACATTTTTTATTGTGAAATATACATATACAAAGAGCAACAAATTTCAAAGTACATTGTAACAAGTAGTTGTGAACAGATTTCAAAGTTTTGTATTGGTTACAGTTCCACAATTTCAGGTTTTTCCTTCTAGCTGCTCCAAGATACTGCAGATGAAAAGAAATATCAATATAATGATTCAACAGTCATACTCATTTCTTAAATCCTATCTTCTCTGTTATAACTCCTCCTTCTCTTTCCACCCTTCTCCCAATCTTTATTGGTATTTGGACTCTGCCTTTTCTAACTTTTTTTATTTTGGAAGGGTGTGTCAATTATATGAAATAGGGGTATAGAACTAGTTGATGTTCTTGGAGAAGCTGGTCCCTCTGGATTTCAGGACTTACCTGGCCTAGGAACCCATCTAGAGGTTGTAGGTTTCTGAAAAGTAATCTTAGTGCATGGAACTTTTGTAGACTCTTAGAACCCTAGGTGTTCTTTAGGGTAATGGGAATGGGGGTGGTCGTGGGTTTGCAAGCTGTGGTAATTAGCAATATCTGTCTGAAGCTTACATAAGAGCAGCCTCCCAAATAGTCTCTTGGTTCTATTTGAACTCTCATAGCAACTGAAACCTTATTTTATTACATTTCTTTCCCCCTTTTGATCAGGAAGACATTGTTGATCCTACGTTGTCAGGGCCAGGCTCATCCCTGGGAGTCAAATCCCACCTTGCCAGGGAGACTTTCACCCCTGGATGTTACATCCCCTGTAGAGGGGGAGGGTAATAATTTTCCTTGAAGAGTTGGGCTTAGAGAGAGAGAGGTCACATTTCAGCAACAAAAAGAGGTTTTCTGGAAGTAATTCTTAAGCATACCGATAGGTAGACTTAGCTTCTCCACTTCAGAAATAAGCTTCACAAGAGCAAGCCTCAAAATCAAGTGCTTGGTCTATTGACTTCACAGTCCCTAATGTTTAATAAATTTTAACAGTTTCATATTTTTTCTCTCATCCCTTCAGGGACTTTGTCAAAACTTTTTGATTGTCTGTTCAACATTTTCTGGGATATATCTGGGTGTTACATTAACCTCTACAGAATGACATGCCCTAATTCCCATTCTGGGCTCCATGTGTTGGGTTGTTAAAATGAACTATCCAGACAGGTTGAGTTAGATATGTGCTACAATTAAGTTTAGTTTTGGACAAAATAAACCTCTCTTCCTTTGGTCTCATATAGTAGGTTAAGTTCTAAAATACGGTGTTCTCCTTACCCCTGTATTCTGATTAATATTAGTCCCGATCCGATCGACTTCATTCTTAACTCTAATTGAAGTGTGATCTCTTTTTCAATTTCTTTAACAGTTGTTGTATGTAGCATTGCTGACTTTCACAACTGCAGAACTCCAACTCTGAGTCTTAGGTGTCATACAAGTAGGCAAAGTTCCAGGGAGATAGCAGGTTATACATATATACAACAGAATCTCAAAATCTAGGAATGATATTTACAGCTCTGGACTAAATGTGACTGCTACAAGAGCTTAAAATTTAGGTCCCAATTTTCTTATAAGTATATTTTTCTTTAAACTTATTTTATTGTATAATATAATATATACATAAAACAAAGAAATAAAAAGGTAATAGTTTTCAAAGTGCTCTTCAACAAGCAGTTACAGGACAGATCCCAGAGTGTGCCATGGGCTACCATATGATCCTCTCATATTTTTCCTTCTAGCTGCTCCAAAATATAGGAAACTAAAGGGCTTAAATAGTTTTTTTTATTATTACAATCCACTTTTTTTCCTTCTTTTTTTTTTGGTAAAAAAATAACATATATGCAAAAATGCTATGCATTTCAAAGCACAGTACCACAATGAGTTGTAAAACATATTTCAGACTTTGATAGGATCACAATTTCATAATTTTAGGTTTTTGCTTCTAGCTGGTCTAAAATACTGGAAACCAAAAGAGATATCATTTTAATGATTCAGCATTAGTATTCATTTGTTAAATCCTATCTTCTCTGCATAAATCCACCATCATCTTTGATCTCTCTTTAGGGGTGTTTGGGCTATGGTAATTCTAAATTTTTCATATTGGAAGGGTCTGCCACTAATATGGGGTAAGAAGATGGAATTATCTGATGTTCTGGAGAGATTGGGCTAGGTTTCAGAACTTGTCTGGACCAGGGACCCATCTGGAGTTTGTAGGTTTCTGGAAAGTTACTCTCATGCCTAGAATCCTTGTGGAATCTTATATATTGCTCTAGGTGTTCTTTAGGACTGGCTGGAATGGTTCTGGTTGGGGGATGGCAGGTTATGATATGTGGCAAGGTCTACATGAAGCTTGCATAAGAACAACCTCCATAGTAGCCCCTCGACTCTATTTGAACTCTCTCTGCCACTGATATTTTATTAATAACACTTCTTTCCCCCCCATTTGGTCAAATGAAATTGTTGATCCCATGGTGCCAGGTCTGAATTCATCCCTGGTAGTCATCTCCCATGTTGCCAGGGAGACTTTCACCCCTGGATGTCATGTCCTACATAGGGGGGAGTGCAACGATTTCACTTTCAGAGTTGGGCTTATAGAGACTGAGGCCACATCTGAGCAACAACAGAGATCCTCCAGAGGTAACTCTTAGGCATGCTTATAGGTAGTCTAAGCTTCTCTGCTACCTACATAAGCTTCATAAGAGTAAGCCTCCTGATCAAGTGCATGGCCTATTGATTTGGGTGTCCCTAAAGTGTGACACAGCATCAGGGGATTCCTGATGGTAAGGTTTAATAGTTCCATATTTTTTTCCCGTCTGTCAGGGGACTTTGCCAAAACTTTTTGATTATCTGCTTAATATACTCTAGGATGTATCCAGGCACTACAATAATTTAAAATGATCTCTTTCTTATTCTGCGCTCCCTGAGTTTCAGTTGTTCAAATGAGCTGTACAGATAGGTTTAATTAGACTATGCAATGCAGAACATTTCAGTTCCAGACCAACTAAACCTTTCTTCCATTGGTCTCAAAGAGTATGTGCAGTTCTAAAATATAGACACTGTCTTCCTTACTCCTATGTTCTAAATTACTTTAACCCTAACCTGTTCAACTTCATTCTTATCTCTTAATATCAGGTTATATATATATAAAACAGCCTCTCAAAATCCAGAAATAATAATTACCACTCCAGACTTAATGTGTCTACTCTAAAAGCTTACAACCTAGGCCCCTATTTTCTTACAAGCATTTTCTGAAGTTGACCATATCATTCTTATTCTTTTGTTTCTGGCTTATTTTGTCCCACCAAATGTCCCACATGTTCATTCACATCATTGCGTGATGTTACTTGGGGTCTCTTTCCCTTCCAGATGTATTTGGTAGTTGGCTTTACCAAATCTTTGAAGTAGTTTTGTTGGAATTTTGATTGGTTCTGTGTTGAATCTGTAGATCAATTCAGGAAGAATTGACATCTTAACTATATTTAGCCTTCCTATCCATGAACAGGGAATGTCATTCCACCTATTTAGATCTCCTTTGATTTCTTCTAGTAATGTTATGTAGTATTCTGTGTACAAGTCCTTTACATCCCTAGTTAAATTCATTCCTAAGTACTTGATAGTTTTAGTTGCTATTTTGAATGGAATTTTTTCCTTAACTGACTCAGCTAGGTCATTGCTTGTGTATAGAAATGTTACTGATTTTTGCACATTAATTTTATATCCTGCCACTTTTCTGAATCTGTTTATTAGCTCAGGTAACTTTGCTGTAGATTTCTCAGGATCTTTGAAGTATAGTATTTTATCATCTGCAAATAATGAGAGTTTTATTTCTTCCTTTCCAATTTGGATGCCTTTTATTTCTTTGTTCTGCCTGAGTGCTCTAGCTAGAACTTCTAGCACAGTGTTGAATAATCGTGGTGAAAATGGGCATCCTTGTCATGTACCTGATCTTAGGGGAAAGTTTTCAGTCTCTCTCCATTGAGTATGATGCTGCTATCAGTTTTTCATACACTCCCTTTATCATATTGACATAGTTATCTTTGATTACTATCTTTTGGAGTGTTTTTATCAGAAAAGGATGCTGAATTTTGTCAAATGCTTTTTCAGCATCAATTGAAATGATCATGTGGTTTTTCCCTTTCAATTTGTTAATGTGCAGTATTACATTAATTGATTTTCTCGTGTTAAACCATCCTTGCATTCCTTATATAAACCCCAGTTGGTCATGGTATATAATTCTTTTAATGTGTTGTTAGATTTAATTTGCTAATATTTTATTGAGAATTTTTGCATCTATGTTCATTAAGGAGATTTGTCTGTAGGTTTTCCTTTCTTACAGTATCTTTACCCAGTTTTGGTATTAAAATATTAGCTTCATAAAATGAGTTAGGTAGAGTTCCTTTTTCCTCAATTTTTTTGAAAAAGTTTAAGCAGGATTGGTGTTAGTTCTTTATGGAATGTTTGATAAAATCCCCCTGTGAAGCCATCTGGCCCTGGGCTTTTCTTTGTGGGAAGATTTTTGAATCTCTTTACTTGTGATTGGTTTGCTGAGATCTTCTATTTTTTCCTGAGTAAGTATAGCCTGTTTATGTGTCTCCAGGAATTTGTCCATTCCATCTAAGTTCTCTAGTTTGTTGGCTTTTGGTTGTTCATAATATCCTCTTATGATTTCTTTTATTTCTTCAGAGTCTGTGGTAACACAACCCTTCTCATTTCTGATTTTGTTTATTTGCATCCTCTCTCTTTATTTCTTTGTCAGTCTTGCTAGTGGCCCATCAATTTTTTTTTTTTTTTTTACATGGGCAGGCACCAGGAATTGAACCTGGGTCCTTGGGCACAGCAGGCAAGCATTTTTACCTGCTGAGCCACCGTGGCCCGCCCCATCAATTTTATTGATTTTCTCAAAGAACCAACTTTAGGTTTTATTGATTCTTTCTATTGTTCTTTTGTTCTCCCATTCATTTATCTCTGCTCTAATCTTTGTTATATCTCCTCTTGTATTAGCTTTGGGCTTAGTTTGCTGTTCTTTCTCAAGTTCCTCCAGGTTTGCTAAGTCCTTGATTTTTGCTCTTTCCTGTTTTTTAATATAATCATTTAGGGCAATAAATTTCCCTCTCAGCACAGCCTTTGCCACATTCCATAAGTTCTGATAAATTGTATTCTCATTTTCATTCATCTCCAGATAGCTGCTGATTTCTCTAGCAATTTCTTCTTTTACCCATTGCTTGTTTAAGAGTGTGTTAGTTAATCTCTATATATTTGTGAATATTCTCATTCTTTGCTGGTTATTGAGATCCAGCTTCATCCTATTGTGGTCATAGAAAGTGCTTTGGATAATTTCAATGTTTTTACATTTATAAAGACCTGTTTTGTGCCCCAGCATATGATCTATCCTGGAGAATGTTCCATGAGCACTAGAGAAGAATGCATACCCTTGTGCTTTGGGGTGCAATGACCCATATATGTCTGTTAAGTCTAATTATCAAGTTATTTAACTTCTTCATTTCCTTGTTGATCTTCTGTCTGATTGTTCTATCTATAGAGGAGCATGGTATATTGAAGTCTCCTACTATTATTATTGAAACATCTGTCACTGCCTTCAGTTTTGCCAATGTCTGTTTCATGTACTTTGGAGCTCCTTGATTGGGAACATTAACATTCATGATTGTTACATCTTCTTGGTGATTTGACCCTTTAATTAGTATATAGAGTTCTTGTTTGTCTCTTATGATGTCTTTACATTTAAAGTCTATTTTGTTTGATATTAGTATAGCTACTCCTGCTTTCTTTTGGTTACAACTTGCATGGAAAATCTTTTCCCATCTTTTCACTTTCAATCTATTTATATCCTTGTGTCTAACATGAGTCTTTTGCAAGCAGCATATAGCTGAATTATGTTTCTTAAACCATTCTGCCAATCAGTGTCTTTTATTTGGTAAGTTTAGTCCATTAACATTCAAAGTTATTACTGAAAAGGCAGTTCTTGATTCCACTATTTTATCCTTTTAATTTTATTTGCCAGATCTAAATATATGTTTCCCTCTTTCTCTTTGTATTCTTAAAATTACCCTTAACAGTACTCTTCAATTCTTTGCCCTCCTCTAGATCTCCCTCTCCTATCTATTTTTTTTCATCTGGCAGAACTCCTTTTAGTATATCTTTTAGGGCCAGTGATTTGTTCACAAATTCTTTCAGGACTTCTTTGTCTGTGAAAACTTTAATCTCTCCCTCAGTTTTGAGGTACAATTTGCCTGGGTGCAGAATTCTTGGTTGGAAGACTTTCTCTGTCAGGATAGTGGATATATTATATCACTGCCTTGTCACCTTCAGGGTGCTAGTTGAGTAGTCTGAACTCAGTCTTATTTGACTTCCCATGTATGTAGTAGATTGTTTCTCTCTTGCCACTTTCAGGATTTTCTGCTTCTCTTCAACATTGGACAGGCTGATTAATATGTGCCTTGGGGAAGGCCTATTTGGATTTATTCTGTTTGGAGTTCTTTGGGATTATTTGACTTGTATGTTTATGCCCTTTATGACGGTTGGGCTGTTTTCCCCCATTATATCCTCATCATGGTCAGGTTCATGTGTCAACTTGGCCAAGTGGTGGTAACTATTTGTCTGGTTGGGCAAGGGCTGGCCTGTCTGTTGTGATGAGGACATCTCATAGAATTAAATCATGATCACATCAGTTGCATCCATAGCTGATTTCACTTTTAATCAGCCAAAGGGAGAGTCTTCTGTAATGAGTGATGCTTAATCTAATCCCTGGAAGTCTTTTAAGGAGGATTCAGAAGAGACAGGCTCTCTTCCTGCTTAGGCTGGTGGGCCTCTCCTGTGGAGTTTGTCCAGACCCTCCATCAGAATCGGCTTCATAGCCTGCCCTGCAGATTTTGGACTCTGCATTCCCATGGTCATGTGAGTCACTTTTATAAATTTTATATTTGTGAGTGTTCCCTGTTGATTCTGTTTCTCTAGAGAACCCTAACTAATGCAACTTGGTACCAGGAGTGGTTCCTCAGAAACAGAATCTTAAAAATGAATTTTTATGATTGGTTTTCTACTCTCACTGAACTCAAGGGCACTAAGGACTCTGATTCCCATGATCGGAATGACACTTCCAATCCATAGAGTGAGTAGGCAAAAGAGATAGTCAAAATATCACTATTTGATTCTCCTAATGCTTTGCTTGTATGAAGCCAGACACGGGGGATAATGTTTTTGACACCTTTTCAGAGTTTTGTGGAAATAAGAGGTGTAGAGATGTTGGCTGATTGTTGTTAGATATACTGGGTATATTAAGGAGTGAAAGGGATGGGCTTAAGGCTCCAAACAAGAAGCTTAAGTGCCATCTGACAGATGTAGAAGTTTCTATGAGTATCCTGAAGGAAAATCTTATATCCTGTAGCTGTAGCCTTGAGATCTCTGAAAATCAAACTCAGAATCTTATTGTTAGAGTAGCAAGTTTACAACATAAATTGAAATCTCAATGTTGCATGGTGTTTGCCATTAAAGTGAGGGCAATTGATTGGAAAGGAGTGGGGCTCTGAAAAATGGGATGGTGGCATATGGATTGATAATGATGTTGGGGGTGAGGTTGAAACCTTAGGTCATGCTAAATCTTCTCTAGATAACCCTGTAATAGTCTGCCCTGAGGACACAGCCACCCCACCTCCAGCCTGCCTTGAGGAATTGGCCACCCAAGTTCCTCCTAAAGGGATTAGCCCTGGAGTGATTAATCCTGTTTCACCAGATGAAACTGCAAATGAAGGCCCTGAAGCAAATGGCTTGGAAGACATTTCTAATTCTTTCCATGACCCACCCCCACCACCCCTCATTTCTTCCAGACCTATAACTATACTAAAGGTGATGTGCAAAGTATCACACATGAGGAGGTACGTTATACTTCAAAAGAACTGTGCGAC
>PVIY010037694.1:0-24457 GCA_004026745.1 Myrmecophaga tridactyla | reverse complement strand
ATATATATATATATGTATATATATAATATAAAAAAACCAAGTCAAAGGAAAAAAGGGTTTCATACAACACAGTATCAAAAAGTAAAAGGAACACACTAAATGCACAAACTGGCGGCAAATCAGTCCATAGCCTGTTGTGATAGGTCCTTCCAGCATCAATCAGTTTTCTTCTCATCTGTTGTCTCAAGGTTATTTACAGATATGGTGACTTAAACAAGAGTCTCTCATGGGAGGGTGGGCAGGCTTCAATCATTGGTTTCAGGATCTGTCTGTGCCATGTAGGCATCCAATTCTGCATCCAGGTGTCCTTTCGTTTTTGACATGTATGCATCCAACTGGTTGTCCAGCTCCTCCTTGGTCAGTACAGGGCGAGCAAGGGCTCCTCTCCCTCGGCCGCGGCCTCTGCCTCGGCCTCCAAAACCCCCTCTTCCCGGACCTATCATACCCCGACCTCTACCACCGATTCCGCCACGACCCATAGCTCCACGCCCTAGGCCCCCTCTCCCAGGACCTCCACGACCTCGAACACCACCTCTTCTTAAGCCCATTCGGGGAGCTACGGCTCGTCCACCTCGAAGCAGGTTTTGACCTCGGAGCGACATCCCGCCCCTAAGGAGGGTTCTTGTGGCACGTCCCCCACGTAGTCCTCCTCTGGGCCAGCCTCTCTGGATTATGGGCAGGCCTCGTCCTCCGACTGCGCCCCTGGCCAAGTCCCTATGGGTCGGCCTAACCGTGCCTGGATGTTACTCTTACCCAGACGCTGCTTTAAGCTCTGCTTCAGTTTTAATGCTGCCTGGACAGAGGGTCTATTCTCCATCTGCTGGGCCAGCCTTCTGTTTCTGGCACTGGCCAGCTGCTGTTGTTGCTGCATCGAAGCCCGAATATTCACTGGCATCGGTTGTTTGTTCTTCAGCATATTAGTAAAGCGCTCATTTAGAGACATCTCGGTGGTGCTTTTTAGCACAGCTTTCGGTGCTGATTGTGCAGCCATCTTCAAATCCCGAGAATCGAAGGAAGCGGACGCCAGTGCTCCTCCCGGGGCGGCCACCACGGCTGGGCAGGCAGGCCGGGGACCGGCCGAACCCGAGTTGACGGCGGGGGAGCTCGGGTTAACTTGGTGGGCGGTTGGTTAGATACGAAGGCGCGAAGTTGCTAGGTTAGCTCGTGGCTGTCCTCGGCTGTTTGGCCGGCGGTCGCTCTGCTCACCCGGCCTGCCCTTTCCTTCCTTTCGTCCGTGTAACCACAGCTGCCACCAACTCCCGCTCGGCGTCCAAAACAGAATGGCCGCCACCTCGTGTGCGGTTTTTGTGTGGACGTGTTTTCATGTCTCTTGGAGTGGAATTGCTGGGACATGTGGTTTGCCCGTTAGAGGAACCGCCAGACTGTTTTCCAAAGCGACTGCACTGTTTCCTGATCCCACCAGCAGTGATGAGGGTTCCTATTGCCCCATATCTTTGCCTACACTGAATAGCATCACTTTTTGAGTATAGCATGCAATCATCACGCTGTGGTTTTGTTTTGCATTTCCCTGATGACTTACCTCCCTCTCTCCTGCCACCCCCTCCTTCTCTGTGCAGGCAGCATCTGGGTCCCTCTAGTTTGACCTTCCGAATTCCTTAGGGGTGTCCCTCGGAACCCTGAGCACCCACAGCTGTGGGTGGGGATGAGGGATTGGGCTGAGGTACTGGAAATGAAAGAGATGGGGCCTGACAAGAGCCCTCAGAAATCCTTCTAAAGAGCCTTGGCCACAGCAGGTCAGAGCTACAGGGACTTTTGCCTCATTTCAGTCCAAACTACCAAACTATTCTGCAGGTGAGAAAACTGAGGCCTAGAGGGGAGGGTGATCTGTAGGATCCCAGTGTGTTAGTGGCAGTACTGGGCTGAGATCAGAGAACCCAGCCTACCTTAGAGGAGCTGCAGAGCCCTCCGTTGGATTCCAATGGTCTGTGTGACTGTGGGGCAGTTTTGGAACCTTCCCAAACCTCAGTTTCCTCATCTGTTTAATGGCAATAATATCTGCCTTACGGGGTTGTTTTAAGGATAGAAGATATTCGGCATAATAAACACTCAAAAATTAACTTTTATTTATTTTGAATTTTGGAAAAATTAATATTTACATTCAAACAGTGCAAAGGACCAGACAGTGAAAAATAAGCCTCTCTCCTACAACCCTCTTCCAGGGGCCACCCCTGTTACCAGTTTCCTGTCTTTCATTCCAGATATATTCTCTGCATATAATAGATGTGATTTATCATATGGGAAGCTAGAGTTTGTGGACAGCACTAACTTGTCTGCCTTTCTAAGCTGGTCTTTCCTACTTGGCCCCCTCAAGCCTCCTTCTCGTGCCAGCACACAAGACCCTGAGGCCCCCTTATTTGCCCGGCCCCTGCTTCCCAAGCCCCTCCACCTGGTAATGATTTCCGAGAGAGTTTCCCAGGGGTCTCCATGGGGACGTTTCCTGCTCCAATCTCCATGGTAACTCTTTGGGTTGCCATGGTGACACTTAAGTGATTATTTGGAGACCCTTAAATAAATCACCCGTGGTGGTATATGGAGGAGCGCTTGGCTCCAGCTGGCTCCGAAGTGGGGGAGCCAGAGCTGGGGCCCAGCCTGCGGGCAGAAACAGGAGGAGGCAGGAGGCCATGGTCCCCGCCGGGTCGCCCCAGTCTAGTCTGGTGAGGGGCCCTCTCTGGGCAAAGTGGGAACGGGGCCTTTTGTGAGGTGGTTCGAGGAAAAGCGGCAGTGCAGTTCTCAACAGAGAGAAGCGCCGCTAAGAGGTTCCCCACATGGGGACTGTAAGCTCAGGGCATGGGGCAAGGGGGAGGGATCTAGAAAGCCATCGGGCAGCTATTCAAACCCAGGTCTGCTGGGCCTTACTTCTTTTTTTTTTTTTTTGAAAACAAAACAAAACATTTTATTGTAGTAATAGTATTTTGACTCAAAGTTTCCCATTTTAACTGTTTTCAAGTTACAATTCAGTGGTATTAATTACATTCACAATATAGTGCTACCATCACCACCACCCACTCCCTGAACATTTCATCATCTCAAACAGAAACTCTGTATCTACTAAGCAGTGCCTTGCCACTCCCCTTTCCCCTTACTCATTTGACTCTAAATTCCAAGAGGGGAGTTAAGCTTGAATTCACTGACTCACTTATGTATCATGTTAACCAATATTTTTGTTTGTTTTTTCTTTTAACCAATATATTTTTTATTTTTATTTTACTTATTTTAAAAAATTTTATTCACCTAGTTGTATATTCATCATCATGATCATTTCTTAGCACATTTGGATCAATTCAGAAAAAGAAAGAAATAAAAAGAAAACAGAAAAAAATTCATACATACCATACTTCTTCCCCTCCCTCTCATTGATCACTAGCATTTCAATCTACTAAATTTATTTTAACATTTTTAACCAATATTTTTAGAGCACCTACTAGAGACCAGGTCCTGTACTAAGCATTGGGAATATAGCAGTGAATAAAACAAACAAAAATCCCTGTCCTCACTGAGCTTACATTCTACTGAGGGTCATACAATTAGCAAAGCAAAGTAAAATATATAGGTTAGATGGTGGTTTAAGTGTTATAGAGGACATTAAAGCAGGGAAGCGGGTAGGTGGTGCCAGGGTAAGTTGTAACACACACATACACACGAGCTGAGGGTCTCTGGGCACAGTCAGGGGCTCAGCTCCATTCCCAAAGGATAGAGGGTGAGGTGGGAGGGAAACTGGGAAGATGAGACTCTTATTCTTATCAACAGGCTCATCTTCTTCCCTGTATGATGGCAGCACACCCTGCCAAGCAATCCACAAAGCCTTCCAGCTTCCTGGATACTTAGCACAATGCTTTGAAGCAGAAAGACAGGGCAGAGTTCAATGCCCATTTTACAGACTGAAAAACTGAGGCCCTGAAGAAGGGAGGCAGCATGCTTAAGGCAATGCTGCGAATGGTGGCCTGCGTGTGACTAGAGCTTGAATCTTCAACTTCTTAATCCAGGGCTGTTTTTGCTGAACCAGTGGATTTGTCGCCAAGTTTGCAAATTCACACTTAATCCAAACACTGTTTTATAGAAGGCTGAATAAGTGGCTTATTTTACACACCTGGGATACTGGTGCCATCCCTTTGGGGAGTATGGTTTCTTTTCAACATGCACCTCAGGTGGCTATGATACACTCCCTGGCTTTGGAATGTTATCTCAAGTCACTCAGTGCCAGACGTGTTTGACAAGTGAACTGGTCAGGCTCCTTTCATGGTGGGGGAACAGACTCAAGGGGACAGGGATGTGACTCTTCAAAGCTTGGCTTCTCCAACCTATTAGGTCATTTAGCACAGGCCTAAAGCTTGGGGCAACTCATCTGCACTGCAGTTTTGTTTTTTAACACTGCAGTTTTAAGGGCTGAAGATGGAATTCTGACTTTTGTCAAGTCCAAAAAAAAAAGAAAAGAAGGAAAAAAGTCTGGATAGAGCAGAGGCTGAGACTGACAGTCCCACTTCCAGGTCTCCCCTTCTTCATTGCTGACAGAATCCCCTATTTTTAGCTGGGCACATGGCCACCCAGAACCAAAACTACATTTTCCAGCCCCCTGTGGAGTGGGGTTTGGCTATATAAGTTCTGGGCAAGGGGATGTAAACAGAAGTGTCAAGTAACTTTTGAGAACTTTCCTTAAAGGGAAGTGCTATGCCTTTCTTTCCTGCTGTCTCCTGGCTGGAATGCCCGGAGCTTGGACAGTCAGCTAACCACGAGAAGTGAAGATGCGGACCCCCCTGAGGAGAAGGTTGGAAGAAGCCCAGCTCCCTGAAAACTTTGAGGAAGTGCCAGATCAATCCTGGAATAACTACGGCTAGGCTTTTTAGGTCAGGAAAAAAAAATCTTATGTATTTAAAGCTGTGTTAAGTTGGATATTTTTTTGTCACCTTGTCCTCATAACAATTCTCTTTCCCCTGAATAACCGGTGCCTATATGCTTTATGTTTATATTTCTGGAAGGGGCCACTTAACTACTTTGACTGCAGAATACTCAAGTACTTTCCAGAACAAAGTCTGTACCAAGCTAACTTGATTTCTTGACCATCAGGTATTATTAAAAAAAAAAAAAAGAAAAAAGGCAATACCTTCAGAAGGTACAAAATTAGAAAAGTACAGTAGAACACAGAAATAAGAAATAAGTCCCCATCTGGAAAAGTTTTGGTAATGGATGGAAGTGGCGGCAGCGCAATATTGGAAAGGTGATTAACAGCAATGAATTATAATTTGAAAGTGGTTAAAATGAGAAATTTTGTTATACGTGTTACAATTAAAAAATAAAACAAACACTCATGGAACTGCACAACACCAAGAGCGAACCCTAATGTAAACTCTGACTATAGTTAATAATATAATTATAATAATATTGGTTCATCAACTGGAACAAAGATAGCACACTAATGCAAAATGTTAATAGTGAAAACTGTGTGTTGTGTGTGTGAGGCCATATAGGGGAACTCTGCACTTTCTGTACGAATTTTTTGTAAAACTACAAATGTTCTAATAATAATAATAAAAAAAAGTCATCGTTTTTTTTAAACTTTTTTTATTAAAAAAAATTAACAAAAAAAAACATTAAGATAAGTCATCCTTTTACTTCTATCCTTCAATCACCCATTTCCTGTCCCTAGAGGCAACTACCATTACCAATTTTTTAATGTATTTGCTGATGACTTTTATATGACAACCTGTGAAAAAGAAAAAAAAAACAACTAAGTTCTACCTCATGAGACATCCTGCTATAAAATAATCTATATAAATACATGTATCCATATTCGTATCTCTATATGAAAATCTCTATCATCTTTCCATCCAACCATCCATCCCATTTATTCTCAATCTCTCACGACTCTAAATGAGATCACATTTACTTTATGGCTCCAATTAAAATACCCTCAACAACAGCACCGCAGGTGTCAGCCTCCTTCACCAGCCTTCTTTCTGTCTCCAGTGTGAAATACTTCCCAGGAACCACTGAAGGAGCAGATAGCCGATCAGGATTTCTATCTAGGGACTCCTTTCCTCCCAAGGCCACAAAGGGCAGCTCCATCCTGGGGAAGCCAAAAGGGTCAAGAGCACTGGTTTTTAGCTCTGAATTCACAAACCATGTTTCTCAGTACGTCCCCTTGATTGTCAAAATGGATTGAGTGCCTGCTATGTGCTAAGATAGTACATGCTAAGATCTATACGCGCACCTCTGAGATGGGTACCCTATTGTTCCCATTTTATGAATGAGCAAAGTAAGGCAAGGGGTGAGTCAACAGACAGAAAGGGGGAGTTGGGACTTGACTTGCTATGGACTGCCTCCTTCTTTTTTACATCACTTTTATGTGAATTTTTACAATACAAACAAAAAATATATAGAAATGCAATATATGAATATAGCTAAATGCAGGTGGTGACTTTTTTTTCTTTTCAAGAGGCCATGATCCCCATTTCTAGTAGAATAAAGAGACAGCACATCGGCACTAACAGGTTGGTCATTAGCTTCACAATTTTGCCTAGAAATGATCTATAAATGCATTTCCCTCCTGCTACTTAAAATAAAGTGCAAAAAGGGAGTTATGGGCAAGTTTCCTTGTTGGCTGTGGTCTCTTCTTAACCCCGATTTGCTGCTGCCCTGAGGTGAAGCCCTGTGCCTGCCCACACCAGATGTGCTTTGACTCACCACTCCTTCCTCCCAGCCCCAGCAGACCGCCTGGCACAGAGCAGAAGCTTAGCAGTTATCTGTGCATCCATGTCTACGTATCAACACTGTGAGCATGATGGGGTGGGGAGAGGATGGTAGCATCCTTTCCTAGTGACTGCAGGCTCACATTCTCTACTCTGGACGCACCGACTAGAAACTGAGGCCCAGAGCAGGGACATGATGGTCTCTGTAGGGGGGTTGGAACGAGGAGGCTGCAGAGGCTCAGAGAGAACTCCCTCTCTGCCCTGTGAGGCCTGTGCTGAGCCTGCCCACTGGAGCAAGGCCCCAAATTCTATAGCTTTGACCCCAGAATGAATTGGACAGGTTTTTGCCAACTTTGGTCCCGAACCCCTTTATCCCACCCCTCTCTGCTGAATAATTCTTTTTAGATGCTGTACCTGACTTACCTGTTTTGTTCGTAGCTGTACTCTAGTACCACAACAGTGCCTGGAATGTAGTAGGTCCTTAATGTTTGTTGCATGAATGAATGAATGGAGAGAACAGTTAAGCTAGGCCCTGATTCCGGCTAGCTAGTACTTGTAGCGCATGGGCTTAGGAGAACTTCAGTCGCACCCTGCTGAGTTTGAATTAGCTACAGGACAAGGAGGCAACCTCGTTTTCCTCATTCTCTCAAGTCCCAAGGTGGCAGGGGGCCTTCGTGGCTGACTTGCAATAACTGGAGAGGTGAGCTTGTGGCAAGTGATTTTGGCAAATTTATTTCAGGAGTTAAAGCTCACATATCCCAATCACAACCCACAAGGGGTACTCTGCTATAGTTTTACATACAGCAAATCTGCCTCTGTAAGTTTTAGTAGAAAATTAGAGTTCTGCCGAGAGACGGCAAAAAATGCCAGAAGAATAATCATTACATAGTGCAGGTTCAATGAGATGAATCCACGTGAATATACATGGATAAACCCAGAAACAGAAACATGGCACCATAATTTAACTCTGACACAGACAGAGACTCCAGAATGCATGCCTCTCCCCACCTCTGAATTGCTGAACAAAGCAGGGGGCTGTCACTAAGTCAAACTGTTATTTTAATTCCCTCAGTACAAAAATGTAAAAAAAAAACAAAAAACAAAAAACAAAACAAGGGCAAAGGGTCACAGAGATCAGTAGTCAGAAATATGTATCTGAGAGATCCGTAGTCAGAACTATGTATCTGTTAGTAGAAGAAGCAGAATGTAAATGTATTTTTCTGATTTCTTACAAACAGGCTCAGAGTAAAATAAAATCTTAACCTTCCATTGAGTTCACCCTGGAGAATACATTCCTATCTAGTCTTTAAGCTTTAGGCTTGCATAAAGCCAAACGCTAAGGCCAGAGCAGATTACCACGGTAGGGAGAATTTTAACTCCCAGCCATGGAACAAAAGTAGAAATACAGAATAGGGTTTGCCAGCGCACCTCGCCTGTCAGTGGTTCTAGGGGTGTTAGCAGTACCTGGAGGAGACTCCACCTCTGCATCTACAATTTCAAAAGCCTTGTAGACTCCTTGGCAATCAAGGAGTCCTGGGCGGGTGATGCAGATTCTCAGCGGGGCTTTATTTTTAGACGCGGGTCTTTATTGCACACAGTGTTCCATACAGAGAGGGTGGGCGCTGAGCCCCCCCCACGATTCTAATCCCCATTCCCCTTCCCCTCGGGTTCACTGGGTTTGATCACTGGGTCTGATGAGGCCAAGGGGTAAGGGGTTGAGACTTCACAGAGGCCTAAGAAATAGTGACCCTGGTGAGGTCTCAATGGAAACTTGGAATCGATTATTGTTAAGGATGTAGTCCTTTGTTTTGAACCAGACTAGCCAGTTCCAAGAAACAAGAGCTCTGAACATTAAGAAAAATGGCACTTTCTTCACATCACTAACGTCCCAAGAAAAGTTCATAGATCAACCTCATGGGTGCAGGAAGACTGGAGGGTCAAACCACAGTGTTTATTAGAATTTAATAGAATTTTTAACTTGAGCATTGGCCAAAATCACTCATGTCGGGAAGTGATAATTCAAAATCACATCAGAATGGGAGGAAGCATTAATTCTAAGGCAGGTCTAAGAACCAATGGCTACACTAAGTACTTCAGTAGCAGTAACCCAGAACCTGGGAAATCATCTAGTGAATGCCCAAAGAATCTCATTCTATAAAATACTACTTGAATTCATTTGGCCTCCCTACTTTTTCTGTTATCACATCTATTTCTTTAATCATCGTAACCGTCTTCTCTCTCAACAACAAACCCAAATCTGTTGGGTTTTGGCTGATAAATCAGCAATGTCATTTCAGAAGGAGGCCTTCTCAAGTGTACAGAGTGAGAAAGGAGGGTCAAATCCCCACTTTCTACTATCATCTCACTCCCAACTAAGCCACCCGGGAGGAAGGAGAAGTCAGAACAATGGGGCCCAGAGCAGGGAAACAGGGACAGGCTCCACAGAGTGTTCTCTGGGAGGGAGGGAGCTGCAGCCATCGCCATTTCTTCTTCCTGGCTCTGGGCCAATCCTAATGAGCAACTTCAGCACAAAGAACACATTGTTTCCAGGAGCAAAACCCCTTCTTCCCTCTAGAAGACAAGCTACTTACATTTCTTTCCTATGTTGCACAACCCCCCCCCCCAAAACTCCTCCAGTGATGGGGATGTTATTGTGTAGAAGCCTGAGCAAATAATTAAACAGGGGTCCTTCGTGGGATATCCTGCTGTTTTTCTCCTTCCAGCCTTGACATGTGCTCTTTATTGTCACAGGAGATTTACACTCTTCAAGCTGCTGCCAACTGGGGCACATCCCCAGCTTCAGCTGACACCTCCGCTCCCCCAAAAGGTGAGCCTCCTTCCTTCCTCTGTCTGGGTGGCCCTTTTACCCCTCAAAACTGGCACCTGCCTGCTTGCCCTGGGGGTGTCCCTCTCCCACCACTGCCTTTGGGGTACTTTTCAGGCTGCTGGTTCTGCATCTGCCCTGCATATTCTTGGGCCTGGGAGGCAGAGCAAGAATGCAGACCCCAGGAGGGTATGGACACCAGCACAAGGTGGCATGGGCCATGAGGGCCAGTCTCAATTGTCACTGACAGGTCTATCCTTCAGGCTTCAAGCCATCTTGTCCCCATCTCAGCAGGCCCCAAACTCTGGAATAGCTTCTACCGGTCATGAGAAATGGGTGAGATTCTCATGAGCAGGTAAAGCCTGCCCAGTAGGGGTAGGGGGTAAAAGAAAACAGAGCAGCCACAGTCTATCAGAGATGCTTCAGAACAGCTTTGGGCTGGGCTCAGCCCCATTACAAATTCTAAATGTCACATTTGCTTAACCAGTTTTTCTAGTGATGTGTTGATGCTACCTTTACACTTTCTTGGTTTCAAAAGTAAAACCAAAATAACAACAAAAATTTCAAATCCTTCAAACCGAACAAATAAATAATGGTAACAGTATTTACATGAGTATGTTACACTGAGCGGTTCCAGCTTGTCTGAGGAATGGAAAAACTGGGAACAGGTCCTGGCTTGTGTGGGGCTTAGACCAAGTTGTAAGTCCAATGAGGCAGAGTGGGCAAAAAGTGTTGGGCTGTTCAAAGATTAGGTTTCAAAACAAACACACACCGTCAGTTCTCCCAAGCAGTGTGGTGCAGCCAGTGTCACTTATGTGAGCTGCTGCATAGCAGGTGAAGAGCTGCTCCTGGGGGCCCCTGAGGCCTTCTCTGACGGTTGGCACAGGCTGGGGGCTTCAGTACCTTTATCCCAGGAAGGACTAAGACAGCCAATGGTCTCAAGCCCCTTTCACGACAGGATGAGGAGCCTGGAACCAGGGATAGTCTTCTCTTCCCCTGGACTATGTGACAAGGGGAATGTGGAATTCCTTTGTGTCAAAGATCAGGGGCCTCTTGGGAGGGCTGGGGTCCCGGTTAGCCTTGTGGAGCAGCTTGAAGAGCCCGGTTCCGATGTTCATTGGGATTCCCATGATGATGCATTCAGACACTCCTGAAACAAACCAGAACTGAGATCAGACAGGCTCTCCAGACACAGGAGGCTTGAGAGGGAAAGGCTATTGACTTAGGAGTCAGAAAACAGCTCTACTACACATCAGCTGGCTACATTTGGGCAAGTAACTTAACTTCTCATCTGTAAAGTAGGGGTGGCTGTGAAACCCGGGCTCAGCTCTGTGTGCCTAGATGACTGGAGGGACCCCATGCAGCCTTGGGGAAGGGACAGGGCCCTCTCACAGCCCAGCAGTTAGACTGGAGGCAAGAGCTGGATAAGTAAAAAGTGCCTTCATTCTTCCAGTCAACCCCACCCTCCACGCCAGGAGAGACCGACGCGCCCCTGTCAGACACACTCTATGGGGTGAGGAGGCGCTGGCACAGTGCAGAATGGGGCTGTGCAGTCTGACTTGAAAGGGGCCTGTCGTAGTCTTCTGATCTTGTGGAAGAGTTTAAGACCTACACCTCTCAGGTCTGTGGAAATACTTAGCCTATAAGGTGCCTAGCACGGGGGAGGCACCTGCAGCATGACTATCACCTCTCCCAGGGAACTGGGACAGCAGGACCCCTCTTCTGCTCCTGGGGGTGCTATCTCTGCCCCACTCCTATGCAACCTTCCCACTATACCCAGAGTACAAGTTCAGTGGCACAACAGACAGATAGAAAGAATGATAAGGTAAGTGTGCAAAATATTAAAAGTTGGCAATCTGGGTATTTGGGTAGATAAGGGATACATCATTGTTCTCTATATAGATTTTTTATTATTTATGTAACTGTCCTGTACTTTGAAATTATTTCAAGATAAAAAGTTTATGGAAATAAAAGTCCCTTATTATAAGTTTTCAAGGGCTACAACAATCCTATAGGCCCAGGGTAGATATGAACTTCTTGGACCATAAATTTTTTGCTCTCATAACTGTCATGACAAAGAGAGGCCCCTAACAGATGCAGGGGGTGGAGGGTGAAGGATACTCTAGTCAGGCTTTGGGGATAAAAGACTGATCAGTTTCAATTCAAACGATCTTAATTTTTTTTAAAATAAAAGCTCCACCCACTCAATTTGTTCCCGCCTCCAACAGGCCCTCCGTACGGTCTGAGTGGTATCCACAGACGTCTTTGAGGACCGGCCCAGACACCTGTGACATACCACACACAGAGTCCTTCTGCCCGAAGTAGGCAGCGTCAAAGAGATGGTCCGCTGTCTTCTCAAAGGAAGCCAGCATCAGCACACTCTCCTTCATCTTCGCCAGGCCAAACCGCGTAATGCCCAGGACTTCACCCTGTGCCAGGGGAGAGGAGAGCACAGGCGCCCAGGCCCCTCTCAGAAGCTGCAAGGTGAGTGACACCCACCGCGTCCCTCCGCAGAACGAAAGTTAAGTCACAACATCAGGGCGAAAAAGGATCTTAGCAGCTATCTGTTGATCTTGTCACAATGAGGCCATTAATCACTGACAAGAGGGGACCTTCCACTCAACCAGATTACTCTGGAACAAAGAATTAAGAATTATAACTATTATTTGAATTTGAAAACCAGAATTGAGAATCTCGCTTAAAAAAAAAAAAAAGGAGTACTTCTGAAGATGTTTATATGGCTCAAAGAATAAAACTGGGAAGAATTAAAAAATTCCACAGCAGGGAAGGAGTTAAGTAAATTTAAGTACTTCCATTCAAAAGAATAGTCATCATTAAAAGAGTAAATTTATAAAAACTATGTCACAATGTGGAACATATTTACAAATTAAGAAACCATGATAAAAACTGCACGTACACCATGTACTGCAACTATAGTAAAAAACATTCAAGGATGTAAGAAAAAGGCTGAAAGGAAAGACATAAAAATGACAGCTTTACTTCAGGGTGGTAGGAGATGGATCATTTCTTCCCAGCTATTTTCTAACCATTTGGTACTCATAGCTCAGGCTTTGTCTGAGATGCATAACAAAAAGCCACAGCCCCATGGCACTGCATTTTGGGGGAAAAGTCTCCCCAGGCCCTCACTACAGATCTTGATAACCTATTCTTTGCTTGGAAATGGCTATGGAAGAGGTGTGAAATGAGTCTAACAGAGAACAAACACCCTGGCTTGCCACAGAAAATCCTGGGCTTTTGGAAAAGGCTAACTTTGTTTTAGGACAAACTTTATAACCAAGAAAAACACCACACTCCACCTCTTCTAATTCAACCAACGAGGTGTGAAAGTTCGCCACCGGGTGGCCGCTGTCAGCTGAGATTTTACCAGAGCCCTCTCTCTGGTGTGTGGGTGGCTGAGACATCTCATTTTCCCTCACGGGTGGTCAGTTACAGCACTGCACTCTACAGATATCTCAAGTCTCAAAAGGTGCCCGGCTTCCTTCCGTCAGCCGAATGCTGGGAGCCCTGGATGTGCTCACACACCTTATAGGTCATGAGGTCGGAGAGCAGCATGACGTGCCTCCTGTCGATGCTCATTCCGTGGTTGACCATTGTGTACTGGATCTCGTTGATGATAGTCGTCCGGGCAGCCTCAATGCCCAGAGTCTTCTCCACCTGCAGGGAGCCAGGGATGAGTGAGGACAGCCCCTTCTGGGGTGCCGATACCACTTCTCTCTACTTCCCCTCCTCTGCCCTGCAGGCTTGAATCAAGCCCTATGGCTTTTGCCAGAAACGGACCAGACCACATGGCAGGGTCAGGGACACGTGCCGGCAACCAGCTGAGAGTGTGCAGGCGGCCCCGAGGGAAGGCAGCCCACTGCCGCCGTGGCCCTGCCCGGGGAGCAGTACCTCGTACGTGTTGTTGGAGGTGGTGCGGGCGCCCTTCACGCCGTGCGTGGCCATGACGGCGCGCAGGTTATCGCCTTCCACCAGAAGCTTGTACTTCTCCTTGCCGCTCTGCTCATCAACGTGGATGACGGCTCTGGACACCTCAGGGATACCCTGCACCACCACCTGGATTCAGAGCCACAGAGGGTTTGAGAGGCTGCGGGACCCCAGCACGCTGGCAGCTTAGGGAAAATCAGAGCAGTTCACAGAACCTGGTATGGCAGGCCCTGGGGGTGACCCTTGATCATCAGTAGGTAACAGACTCAGCGTCAAAGTGCCTGTGTGTGGTTTTGGGGGTGAGGTTGAAAAGGAGAAGTCAGGGGACTGAGTCACCCTTTACGTTCCATTTTGTGGGAGGAGAGAGGACAGAGGAATCTAACAGGCAGAGCTCCTGAGAGGAATAAAAACTGGTGTGATTCCTTAGGGATGTGGCAAAGAAGAAATAAAGAAACCAGGGCACTGTCCTCAGGGTCGGTCCTGACAAAAGTGGTGTCACAGTGACCCCTTCCCTAGGCTGCGTGACACCCGACTGCTCACGCTACAGGGAAATGCTGCCTCACCCCTCACAGACACGAACGCCCCAGGCTGGCCTGAGCTCACCTTGGGGAGATCTTCTTTCAGGAACTGCAGCACGTAGTACATGGAGCTCTTGCTGTTCTCCCGGGGTGTGACGCACACCACAGCCTCACCGTGCACCGCCACGTCGCCGGGCTTCACGCGGAGCTTGGACGTGCAGATGGAGTACCGCACCGTCTCCGTGTTCACCTGCGGGGCCCGGCGCGGCCGCACGGCCAACACGCTATCGTCAGCCTCGGAGGCTTTGATGCTGGACTTTCTCCACTGCTTTTTTTATTATTGCCCCCTCCCTGTACGAAGCCTTTCATTATTTTTTCCTATCCCCCCACCATATAATTTTAATACTGCATATCTGTTTATGTATTGTGTATATATATCTATATATATCTGTGCTTTATTCATAGAAAGTACAGATTTTTCACTGCCCTCCACCCTCATCCCAGTTCCAATTTTTGTCCCTGTTGAAAATGCATGACATTGCAATTCATGGCAACGTGCAGCCTCTGTGGGACACTCTAAGGAGGCTGTAGGTTGGCAGCCAGGATAGCAAAAGCTTTAGGGAGGCTTTCCTTTTACCTGAAGTGACCACAATTGCTCATATGCTATATTCTTAGCTGTCACTCATCTCATCTGGCAAACATATCACAAAGCAGGCAGAAAGAGCAGACTAGAGAAATATCCAAACTGGTTAACTGGCTGCTAAATTTGAGTCAATTGTCATATGGACAGCAGCTGAATTTGGTACTTGAGAAGATGGGCTGGCAGGATGTGTTTAAAGGCTGATACAGATTTCAGCTCCCTGAGAGAAAAAGGAAGATGCCAGGAAGGGCCAGTCAGCACCTTCATCTCAGTCTCTCAGTGAGAAATGCTGAAAATCTTTCAACTGTTACCTGGCCATGCACAGCAGTAGAACAAGCCCGAGTAGTCCACCCATCCAAAACCCCTCACTGGCCCAGACAGTGTTGTGCTGGGTGCTAGAACTCACTGATGAGCTAGACACAGCCCTGCAATGTGGTTCCTCCAGACATGGAGACGGACCAGGAGACCAACGACCATGACACTGGGTTCCAAGTGAACTAGGATACTAGTCTGCATAAAATTACAACCAACTGCATGGCTTCAGACGGTAGTATGTGCATCAGGATCAGGTTTAGAAAGCAAGAATGTGCAAGTACAATAGAAGCACGAAACAAAAATCCAAGAAAAGCTTCTGCAATGTATCCTTTGTCTTGCTTAGCTCGTGCCCTAGATTATCAGTATCTATCCTGGGACAGAGGATAACTTCCCTTACTCATTTAATTACATGACTCACTTCCAGTCTCAGAAGTCTAATCCGTTCCAGGGAGAGTTTGACGAGAATAAAGCAATCATCAGGAAGAAACACTTCTTCAATGTATTCTGAGATCTGCAGTGTCAAAAGATCAGAATGTTAATCAGGTTTCTCCTATCCTAAGAGCTCAGCCAACTTGCTTTCTTTTAAAGGCACTGGATAATATGGACTCATCTGCCTGGTAAATTAACTACAACTGGTTTTTAAGTCTTCCTTTTGAGACGGCTGATCCAGTTTGCTTGTTATTAAGAGGGATTTCTTCTTACCTCCCCCAAGAGGGTTTTCTCAATTCTCCCTTTCACGAGGCGAGCGTAATCTGCATCATCATCCTTGTCTAGCTGGGCTGTGATAATTGGAGTGCTATGAGAAGCAAGAGAAATGCTTAAAGCACAGGAATGAGACTGCTTGAAGACCACTGATTCAATAAATCCAATTACTGTTTAGAATTGTAATACTAATAGCAACTACAGTATATTGTGTGTCAGCCATGCTACTAAGGACTCCACATACGTTCTCAATTAGACTTCCAATTTGTGGAGCTCCCAAGGCAAACCATTTCAAGAGTGAATGAAATAACTTCCAGAAAATTCTTCCTTACAAAGTGAACCGACTTCTCTTTGGTCCTAACAAGCAGTTATTTTAGTTCTGTTCCACGATTATAACACCACCAGCCATCAGCTTCTGCTTGCACTGGCCTGGATGCCTTCTCCTGAACACAATTCAGTCTGATCACACACTTCTGCGCATGATCTGACCAGCCCAGAGAAGCAGTCGGATCCTGCCATGCTGGATGTACAGTTAGTACAAGTACAGTTACCTTTTATTAAATGCTATACAGTACTGTTAGATTCATATCCTAAGCGTTTCATGTTTTTTGTCGCTGAACACAATGAAATATATATTTCTATTTTTTCTAGTTTCAGGTCATCTACAAATCCTCTAGGGCTTCACAGAATATGGCCATAGTCCAAATGGTAGCACACACCAGTCATCCTATTTAGGCTGGAATAAGGACAGCAAAAGGGTAAAATCTACAATGACATACTGCTCTAGTTTTTCCAGTCATTTGCTGCATTTTCTCTTTCCAGTGACTTAAGCCATAAGAACCATTGCTTCAGTTTTGAATCTCTTTATTTTTGACACTAATTTTTTGAATGGTGTTTTTTAAAAAACCAAAATATGACTAGCACAGCAATCACACTACCAGAGTCTGAGTCATTGTCCCTCTAGAGTGTTATGTGCACACAAGCAATGTAAGGATCGCTCGAGCCACGCAGTGACAGTGAGAACAACAGGGAAGCCAGCAGGCACCTGATGGCCTTGGACGCGTTGATGATCTCTTTGATCCGGGGCACCCCCAGGGTGATGTTCATGGAGGCCACGCCTGCAAAGTGGAAAGTCTTCAGGGTCATCTGGGTGCCGGGCTCCCCAATGCTCTGTGCACAGAGAGCGCCCACTGCAGAGCCCGGCTCCATCTGGGCCCTAGAAAGAACAGACAGATGAAAACATGACATGACAAAGAAAAATCAACAAAACTGCTGGGGAGAGGCTTCTGATTATCATCTTTTGACAAACAAAAATACAGATGCCATTAGGGTCGGGGGGAACTGACAACAAGCCAGACTGTGTGCAGATGAGTGTTAGATGCAGGGCCCAAGGACAGGCCGGGCACAGCCACTATGTTCCTGGAGGGGCCGGCTGTGGCACTGAATGCACTGCGGCAGCTGGTGGTCAGCTAGTGATGACTGGGCCTCAAACATCTTTTGCCTGGAAAAGATCTATTTTTTTTCAGTACCATTGCTGACAAATGGTACTGAAGCTGGAAAGAGCAGCTACCATCTGATGCGTCTTTTGTAGCTTTTCTGTAGAGAGGGGACACTAAGAAATTTCTTTACAACTGTTTCTGTATCTTGGAGCCTCCAGCTTACAGACCTGCTGGAGTACCTAGATAAAAGGAAGGAGAGGAGAGCCTGCTCAAATACTGGAATGCCATGCTGGCAGCCAATAAACAGTGGGTGCAGGACTGTGTGCCATGGAAAAGCACTCAGGGTGGATGAGAGAGTGGTGAGAATGTCCTTCAGTCTAAGACAACAAGCACCCTACCTCATGTATTTGTCCCTGCAGGTCTCCAGAAACTTTTCTATTTGGGTGGGGGTGATCCGGTCTAGCTGATACAGAACCTGGGGCTGGAAGAACACGAAACAAATGCAGAGTTAGGGAGGAAACAGATGAAAACACCTGGGTGTCCTACTGTACCTGGGAAGGCTGTTACCTCTGTCGTGCCGTTGTCATTGATGCCATATTTATCTCTGGTTTTCTTGATCTTATCAGAAACCCCCTTAATGAATTTTTTTATTTCCTGAAAGATAACACAGCAAATATCAGTTTTATATTTCTCAGTAACCTGGATGATGTGATTTATGTCATACCCTTTGGTGACAAGTGGTGAATCTGGCATATGCTGGTCGTGGCCTTAATAAAGGAGAGGTCCCAGATCATGGCTCTATTACAAAGTGTTCTGGCAAGGGCTACATCTCATACGCCCACACCCCAGACACTTCATCAGTTCAGGTTTTTAAGTCCTCTTCACTCCAACAATTGCTAAAGCAACAGCACACACAACCTGCCTTTGTGACAGCGCTGTAAGTGGGTCTCCCTAAGCAGGTGCAAAGTGGCACCTGGACAACGCTGCACATCACCGCTTTCCTTTCTGCCCTCCTGGCGTACCAGGTTGTCTACATACACAGAGCTCAGGGGAAACTCAAAGCCCAGAACAGGCATAACTAGCATTTCTACTTTTCTACTCAAGACTTACTCAGTTTGGAGTGTTTCTTCTGAAGTTGTTACTATCAATTGAAATCTACAAGCTGAAGTTAACTTTGTAGACACTTGTCAGGTACTTGAAACACATGCTTCAAACTTACCTTCATTTCAAGGGAAACACTCCCAAATCCCAGCTTCTCTCTCCCTCTGACTCCATCCTCTGCATTACCACCTCCCCTAGCCCCACACTGCCACCCCATACATAATAACTTACTAGGGGTTCCTGGAAACCACTATGAAAGCCAGAAAAGAAACAATATATTTGCCATGCCTGACATATTTAAAAACGCACTGTCAGCCCAGGGCTGTTGGTAACATGGAGCCAGGAAGGTGAAAAGCACATTTTGCACAGAGAGTTGGCAGGGCAGGGCTACAGACTGTGGATGCAACTCAGCTTTCTGGTGACCACACATGGGGGAAAACCATCTTACAGCTTAGTGTGTGCAGGAAATGAACACAATGAGCACTTCTCTTGGGTGTCCTTGCAGACTGGGTGTGGTGTGCCTTAGTGAACCGCATCGATCAGCACCATGCCCCTCAGTGCACCCAACCACAAGTGTGACGGGGGTTTCTCTGACAGCACCCCTCAGACTGAGCTGATGGCACACCATGGAAGATCAGCCACCCCTTGGAGGCTGATATAAGGCAGTCCAGGGAGCCAGTAGCCAGCCATTCTGATTTGATCCAGGGACATTTGAGAATATGGGGAGGTGCAGATGGACTGCACTTGCCTTGAGTGGGCTCTTGAAATATAATTTCTCTCAGTAATTTTGGGCTAGTATTGGTAGGCAGCTTCAATGGCTCTGGTCAATTCTAGGATTCCAGCTGCTCCATGTGGCTAGTTGAGGACAGACCTGTACATATGATAGACAAGTAGGCTGGTGGAAGAGTGGACTATGTATGTGGTGACAAAGAGGCTTTATTGTTTCTTGATTCCTCAGTTCTGAGATGGCCTGAGGGCTCCAGGGAGAAACCCAGCATGCTCTGCCCCATATCTACTCTGCCTATTACACAGCTGATAAAGCCTATGCCTGAAGCATATGTTTTAAAGCAGATTTACCCAGAAGCCCACTTTTGCAAAAATAAAATCCAATAAGGTACTCATAGATGGCTTTATAATAGCCTAGCTCTGTCCCAACCCTGCAAAAAAACAAAAACAAAAAAACACAAAAACCCTCATTAGCTTCCTATAAGCTACTAACAATTTCTAATTACTACCTCTTCTGCAAGCAAAACACTAAAACTCTGTTCTTAAGTGTAAATAGCCTTAGCATTCTGCATCGGCAAAGTTCGTGGCTTACAAGTCACTTCCAAACTGGCCACTGCCCAGCAAGGCCTCCCTGTGAGGCAGCGCGGTGTTAGCCCATCACTCTAGAGAAGAGGGCCCCAAGCTGCTGAGTGATGTCAGGGGCCTCTCCGCTATTCCTGATGCTATCCTCTAAAGTCTATTCTCTGGGTAGGGGTTTCCATAATGTCATCTTTGCCCGATGGGAATTTCAGTCTGTTTTCTTGGATCCCTGGTGGCCAGGGGCTACGTGCGGGTCCATCACACCCCTGGTGTGCATTCTCCACGTCTGGCTTGCTCATGACGGCACGGTTGGCCAGTGCTCCTCCCCACCGAGAAAGTGCAGAGATACACAGCGGGCTATTGTGCCATGCAGCCACCATCTTCGCAGATCTACTTTAAGAAAGGGCTTTGAAAATTCTCAAGAGGCTCTTTTTAAACAGAAATTCTCCAGAGTCACATATTAATTACACATTTTTTACCACATTTTCAGATACAGTTAGTTTTTGCACACCAGAGGAGAAAAATAAAGCTGGAGTGGCCAAGAGACCAATCTCTCCTTGCATGGCCCTGCTTCAATAGGGGTAACCGTTCAAAGGCATCAATGCCTGTTTTCACCTATTTTTCCCTCCATATCACATAAGTTAAAGGACTGCTTTCCCTTTAGTGGTTTATTCCACCCTACCTACCTGTCTGGCTGTGGATGTGTCCTTAAGAGCAAGTTCCCAAAAGGCCCTCTTGGCCCAGATGTTACCATTCACTTGCTGGGCGTGAAAGACTGCCTTATCTGCTGGCACAGGGAACCAGGCCAAGCAGACCCAGGGGGTTTTCATCTCTGAGGAAGTTCGCACACAAAAGGAGTAAAAAGAGTGTACACTCAAAACATTCCACAGCTCATTTCCCACTGGAAACGAGACTTTTCAGCTGCCACCCGAGAGGACACATTTCCAGGGGCTTTGCTGAAAGGAATGACCTTCCTTACTGAAATGTCAGGATAGACATTCTGGAAGTCAGGTTAAAAAAAAGTTCATTTTACAGAAACGAAAAACTGAAATAAGCTACTAAAAATTCAGCTGAATCAATCCATGTATATTGGAGGGAATTCACAACATCACAACTGGTAAGCAATTAATCACATGGATAATGATGAGTTTAAATTCTCAAATTCACCTCATAGCTTGTCTTAGAGCAGGGACATGGACATCTGATGGGCAAGAGAACATTCCATGGGCTCACACAACTCCGTTCTGGACAGTGGATTTTTGGATCCTCTTGACTAATGTAGTTTTTCAGGAATGTGAGCTGCTGTATGGGAAGGACAACATTCTCCTTATGTCCCCCTGATCTGGGAAAGTGTGACATGCCCTGAGTTCTGAACAAGAGCTAACTGGATGAATGCTTACAGAGCTCACCCATTTAACCTCATCAGAGCGAAAATATGCTGGTCCAAAGCAAGGAAAAGAGAAGTAACATTTGCCAGAACTGGGATAGAAATCTGTCATCTCCGATGCTGGCAAACACTGCAATGTTGCTAGAGCTACACTCAGAACTCATGGGCCTGCTCATCCGTCACCTCGTTACATTTTTCTTAACCTGTCTCAGTGAAGGTCTTTTGAGAACAATAATAACGAAAGAAGAATAAAGCTTCCAGAACAAAAATCGGGGCACTCAGCCTAGCCATGCTCTTAATTTTAAACATATTAAAATCTAGAGAAGTCTCTTTCACAACTTTCATGCCTCAAAGCACAAATGGAAGGAGCAAAACGCTTCCTTAACTAAAACATTATTTAGGCTTCACTTTAATGTTTTTAATTTTTGATACACTGAAAGGGATATATGCTAACTCTGCAGGCAGATCTTGTGGGGCATTTGAATTACCAATCAGTACACAAAGGAAACCATTCCCTGATTTCTGTTTCTCTTTGCTTTTGATCATAATCATGATTATAAACATGAAGGAGCTGCTTGAGCAGGTCAGTGAAATAAAAATAAAACAAAAACACAAACCAACCAAAAACACCTCAAAAAGGTACTCCAAGGTAAGAGCTCCCTGGAAGAATAAGGCTGATTCAGTGGCTTTCTGACCAATAATGTGGTCAGAGAAAGAGCAGAGAAAAAAATGATACTGAAACAATGTTACCAAGAAAGAATTATTTGGATGCAGAATACCTGAGGAAAGAGTCAGCCCACAGAGTAATAAAGAAAGTGGATGTGGGGTGGTGATAGGGATAGGGTAAAATAAAAATTCAGTTTTCTAACTAAAGCAGTTTTCCTCTAACATGGATATATAAATGTGAAGGCATAAACTAAGAAAGACATGAGAAAAAGTATTCACGTTGGCTGGTGAGATTTTGCTAATGCCATTCTTGAAATTTTGAACAAAGGAACAGTATCACATTAAAGCAAAACAAAACAAAAAGCAGCTTATAAAACCTACCTGCTGACCCCCAACAAACAGATTTCCTAACGTCAGCCAAGCTGGGTGCGACCCCACCCCTTGGCACAGCTCACCTGGAGGAAGCTGTCTTGGCAGCAGAGGAACTCATTTTTCTTCATGATTGACTCTGTGGTCAGCATCAGCTCGTTTCTACTGAGAGCAGGTTCACTCTGGCATGGGAAGACTGCCTTGAGTATTAAAAAGAAATCGTGTCATGAAGGTGGGGGAGTGGAGGAGGGCTCTGGAGAATGGGAGTAGCTTGAAATGAAAGAATTTACAACAGACAAAATGATCTTACAAGATTACTCAGAGTGAGCTTTCAGCAATCTGTTTCATCTAAAGATTCAGCAGACATTGTCTATCACTCCCCAGCCCCCAGATTCGCAATAAAAATATATTTGTTGTTTAAAAAGCTTCAAATATTTTCAAGAGTGAAAATATCTCCAACCCCAATTACAAGGGATGTCCCAACATTTTAATAGCTTTATAATTCTATTATATGGACAGTCTGTTATTTATTTGTGCTTCTCTCACTTGTCAAATGCCTGGACTATAAACTGGTACAAAGATTATTCACTGCATATTTAGACCATTTCTGAAAGGTAACTTCCTATACACAGAACCGTGAACTGCTGGGTCAGTTCAGATCAGTATTGACAAACCACCCTTCAAAAAAGTTGGTCCAAATTATATTTCCAGTGAAAGTATGTGAAATATGTCTGCTTTTCAACATCCATGATTTATAAAGCTGGCCTGTACTACAGTAGACACAGAGAAAACCCAAACCTTTTTCTATTGGCATTTAATTACCAATAATAGACTTAATTTGTTTTTCCCCTTGACATTTGGGAAAATTATGCCAAGAGAAAAATACCTATCCAGTGGTTTGGTAGATATGACTGAAGCAACGCTGCGTGTGATATTCCAAATGGTACATCCATGCCAAAGAACCATGGACAAATCTAACCCCAGATTATAATGCTGAATCTTACTTTGATGTTGTCCAGAACCCTTTTAAACTCCAAGGGTTCATCCTTTCCCTCCATAGCTGCAGGATCTAAGCCATCTCCTCCATAAATGAACTGGATAATATCACCAGTAGAACTTCGGACAGTCAAATCATACTGCGAGCAAAGATCTTCAAGGGATTTTACGAGTCTTCTCTAAAAGAAAAGGAAACAAAAGCTCAGCTGCTTTGAGAAGACTAGTCATATGGGCAGAGAATGAGATTTATGATTCAAAGTTTCAAGGGTATAAGCACTTTCATCACATAAAAACACGTTATTAGAAATCCCTTAATTATAGACTCCTCACCCCAAGAACACCATCACCAAGAGTACCTCGCTATTCTGTGCAGGGAGATTAGAGTATGCGCCAACCTCCAGCATGTTAGTGTATTTTAGAATACATGCAATTTAAACCCCATCACCCCCCAAAGGACTTTGCAAACGCTTTTTTCCTAGGTTTTTTTTTTACCCTCCCTCTCTTTTTCCCTAAGGTAAAAATTAATGCAATAGCTTTGCAGTTTTAAAATACGATTTAAGCCAGGACTCCTGTGGACTTCAATAGGAATTACAGAGGATCAGGCACATGCCCTCTTCTCAGACAAAAGGGAACGAAAAGAGAACAGGGACAGCCCTGTGTTTGCAATGACAAGCAGCAGTCATCTCTCAAATCTGCTTAGGGAGAACCTTCTACCAGCAGAACACACCAACAACAAAGCTATGGTGGCTCAGTGAATTAAAGAGAAAGAAATCTTCCTCTAGGCAACTTCAAAACAGAAATCCCTCATGCCAGAGCTCATTTGTTCTAGGTTATTGCACTGCTCTGGGAAAGTCATATTCTGTATTTCAAAAAAGCAAAGAGAAAAAATAAAGTCAAGACACATTATGGTAAGACTGTTAACAGCATTTCACAGTCTGTTGGGTTTTTTGACAAAAGCAGCATGCTCCAAAACTGAGGGACAATTTCCCATTAAAAATGATTAAAAGGAAAGTAAAAGATAATGAATGACACAAGAGATAGAAGAGGTTATAGAAATTGGTGTACTGATGAATGCATTTTCACTCTGCTCAGCCTTGTTTGTTTTGGCCCACTCACTCTCATCCCTGGTTTATCAATCTTGGCTTCTCAGCTTGCAAAGGGCCATGCCTCTCAAACTGGAATACACAGTAGGAAGAAAGGTAACACAAAGCCACAGCAAGGTCATGGCCCAATACCCTGCAGTGTCAATTTTATCTGCTGTTGTAAGCAGTTAAAAACATGAAAAAAATATATATATATATTTTTGCCCTTGTTATGTTCATTTTTTTAAACTTTTTTTATTAATTAAAAAAAATTAACAAAAGAACATTAAGATATCATTCCATTCTACATATACAATCAGTAATTCTTAATATTATCACATAGTTGCATATTCATCATTTCTTAGAACATTTGCATCAATTTAGAAAAAGAAATAAAAAGACAACAGAAAAAGAAATAAAACGATAATAGAGAAAAAAAGATTATACATACCATACCCCTTACC
>PVIY010037693.1:0-24453 GCA_004026745.1 Myrmecophaga tridactyla | reverse complement strand
ATGCCTGGGGCAGTTGCAGCCTGAAGTCCTACCGCTGTATCCTGAGGCAGTCAAGCCTTTGTAGATACACAGCCACAAAAACCTCTGTTTCTTTCTTTTTTTTTTCCGCCCTTTTTCTGTCAGTCCTGCCCCCTTGGCACCGGGGCAAAAATGAGCAACCTCCACTTTGATCAGGTTCACCTAAGCTGGGGGCCTATTTTTAGTAGTCAGAATTTGTTAATTAGTTCCACAATTGGCGTTTGATTGTGCCCAGTCCCTGCTGCTGGTAAAGTCCTTTCCTTTCCCCTCTGGGAAGCAGCCTGTGGGGGAGGGGCGCTGGCCGGCGCAGCTTTGGGAACTCACGGTTCTGGGGGGGCTCACAGCCGGTCCAGCTGGTCCAGACTGGGGTACGCTGTGTGTCTGGTCACTGACGTGGCCCCAGGAGCTGTTCTGTACTGTTTCTGGTTATTTAGTAGTTGTTCTGGAGGACGAACTAAAACGCGCGCGTTGTTAAGCTGCCATCTTGAACCGGAAGTCTCCCCTTGATTTTGATGACACCCTCACTTCTGGTTTTCCTTCCACTGCTCTAATTACTCCTGCTCAATATCCTTCCTATTCTCTTCTTCTCTCCTTCACATGAAAGCTGATATTCTCCTGGATTCTGTTTTTTCTTACTCCTCTTCTCTCTACACACACCCTTCTGGCTAATCTCACCCAAACCCATGGCTTTCACTGCTGTATGTTTGCTGGTAATTATAAAATCTGTTTTTAGTTCAGATCTTTCTCCTTAACATTTGACTTAAGAGCTGCTCATGAACTCAAGGGACAAAATGTTCTTCATGTCCTTTGGATCACTTCCAGAACAGCAAATGATCAAGGCCCCTGTCTGTTATTTCTCCTCCATGTCTTGTTTCCTCTGTCTTTGTTTTGTGGCTCAAATTGGCTTGGGAGAATTGAGGCTCATGGCATTGCTTGTTTCAGGATGTGTTAAAATGTGAATGTGAGAGAAAGAATGCACACATGCAGGGACAGGCAGGTGGAGAATTAGAAAGTGCCAAAAATGGGCCAAAAAGTCTCAGAACAAATTGTAACCATCTCTCTCAAGAAAAAGTGGGACGAGGAAGTCCCAAGACTAGCTGCAATGGTTTAAGTAAGTGTACATTTCCAAGGTTAACCAAGGCAGTTGGACAGATCAAGAATCAGTTTCTTCTTCCCACAAGAATAAATAGGCAAAATGAATTAAAAGACAGATCCACAGAACTCATTTGTTGCAGTAAACATCCATAAAGGTAAATTCCCTGCATAGTCTTATCTTTATAGGGTGACTCTAAAATAGAACTGCTTATCAAGATGTCTGTGTAATCTCGACTTTTTTTTATTCCTTTTGCATGGGCAGGAAGCGGGAATCAAACCCGAATCTCCAGCATGGAAGGTGAGAACCCTACCTGCTGAGCCACCATGGCCCACCCTGTAACCTTGACTTTTAAGGGGTTTTATCTCATACCAGAGCTCTCATGTGTATGCCAGAAGAAGCTCTCATCTCTATGTGAATAAGTGCGCACACATACACACTTCTTCAGAAGCCTGATACTTAACGATCTTCAATCAGTCATCATTCCCTACCATTTGTATTACCTCTCCAAAGCGTTAGTAAACAAGTTGAACCTATATATTGTTTGCATGGATAGTTACAGCCTAATGAAGAAATTGATTCACTTGCAAATTGGCAGCCCAAACGAGAGAAAATTAGTCAATTTAAGATGTTTTAAGAGCAATGTTAAAATAAAGCAAATAATACTTGCCAAACTCAAAAATAATGAATTATAAGACATAATTAAAGTAGCAGGGCATTAAAATAAAATTACATTTCAAAATATTACTTGAAATTTTACAGTAATTCTTGCATTGTTCTGAACTTGTAAAAGTGGTTCAGTAAGTAGAATTGAATGGTTTATAAAGTATTTGCCAGTTTTCCTTTAACTAGGCATCTCCTTTAGTTCATTCAAAAGTATCCAATGCCCAAATAATTCATTTATCTATAAACTGTAAGTTAAACTTCCAGGCTATAAAATGGTTGTATTAAAACACTCTAATAAGAATTTCATTTTTAAAAGAAACTATTCTAAGCCCTGTGAAAGGCAGTGGTCTTTAAAAAGGTACAGGTCCAAAGGATATTAATATTAGAGTTGGCGAAAGTACTGGAAATAAGGAAAACAAAAGACTCAATGGCACAAAGCGGTGATTTACGTGCCTTTCATCCAACGAGCCCTTTAGAGACCCGACTATCCTCAATACAGGCCTTCCAAAGACCTTTCTGCTCACCAATGCTCCAGGCTGCAGGATGGCAAAGAGTGGAAGCCCAGTGCAATCTTTTTCAAAATTAAGTAGCAAAACTCTTACCACCACCTCTTACATTCCATTAGGGAGCTTGGTCATGTGGGCACACACAGATGCAAACTGGCTGGGGAAGACAGTTTCTTTTTGGGCGGTCCCATCTGAGCTACACTCCCAAAATACTTTGAAAAGGGGAGAACAGATTTTTTTTTACAGTCCGTCCATAGTAGTCAATCAATAGTTCACAATATCTTCACATAGTTGTATATTTATCACCATGATAATTTTTAGAAAATTTGCATCACTCCAGAGAAAAAGAAATTACATCCCATGCCCCTTACACATCCCCCTCATTGACCACAAGTATTTCAATCTATGCAATTTTTTGAAATACTTATCCCACCCTATTATTTGTATATTTATTTTTCCTTTTATTTTTATTCATCTGTCCATATTCTGGATAAAAGGAGCATCATATGTAAGGCTTTCATAATTACATGATCACATTGTAAAAACTATATAGTTATACAATCTTCTTCAAGAATCAAGGCTATTGAATGGTTCATATTTTAAAACATTAACTTATGTGTAAGACTAAAGCAAAAAATGTTTATTTGTTACAATATTTATAATTTGACTAGTGCATTTCCTAATATAACTTATGTAGACAGTTTAATTGAACACCATAAGTACATGGAACCTTGAGTAGGGCATGAGATTTTGTAGGTTTGTCCAGAGTGATGCCCGATAAATCCCAGAGTGATTTGAACAGTGAATAAAAAAGTATTTGCAGGGTGGGCCACAGTGGCTCAGCAGGCAAGAATGCTTGCCTGCCATGCCAGAGGACCCGGGTTCGATTCCCAGTGCCTGCCCATGTAAAAAAAAAAAAAAAGTATTTGCAAAGCCCTCTTGGGGAAAGGACAAAAAAGGGGGGAAATTCAACTTCCCCATGTGGAGAATTCCTGATATTCTCACAAGCAGTGAGGACAACCAAAGCAATAGACCAAGCCCTCAATCTTGGGGTTTGTTCCTGTGAAACTTATCCCCACAAAGGATAGGCTAAGCCTACTTAAAATTAGGCCTCAGAGTCACCTCTAGAGAACATCTTTTGTTGCTCAAATGTGGCCTCTCTCTCTCAGTCAACATGACAAGCAAACTCACTGCTCTCTCCCTCTCTATGTGGGACATAAGTTCCAGGTGTGTAAACCTTCCTGGCGACGTGGGACAGAAATCCTAGAATGAGCTGGGACTCAGCATCAAGGGATTGAGAAAAACTTCTTGAGCAAAGGGGGAAGAGAGAAATGAGACAAAATAAAGTGTCAATGGCTGAGAGATTCCAGAGTCAAGAGGTTATCCTGGAGGTTATTCTTATCATTATATAGATATCCGTTTTTAGTTTAAGGTGTATTGGAGAGGCTGGAGGGAAGTTCGTGAAATGTAGAGCTGTGTTCCAGTAGCCATGTTTCTTGAAGATGATTGTACAATGATACAGCTTTCACAGTGTGACTGTGTGATTGTGAAAACCTTGTGTCTGATGCTCCTTTTATCTACAGTATGGACAGATGAGTAAAACATATGGATTAAAAATAAGTAAATAATAGAGGGAACAAATGTTAAAATAAATTTAGTAGGTTGAAATGCTAGTGATCAATGAAAGGGAGTGGTAAAAGGTATAGAACAAAATAGGGGAAGCAAAGGCTAAAATATATTGCGTAGATGGAAATACTAGCGGTCAATGAGAGGGAGGGGTAAGGGGTATGGTATATATGAGTTTTTTTCTTTTTCCTTTTTATTTCTTTTTCTGAATTGATGCAAATGTTCTAAGAAATGATCATGGTGATGAATATACAACTATGTGATGATATTGTGAGTTATTCATTATATACCAAGAATGGAATGATCGGGCGGCTGCTGTGGCTCAGCAGGCAGAGCTCCGACCTGCCGTGCTGGAGGTCAGGAGTTCGATCCCTGGTGCCTCCTGCCCATATGCAAATTAATAAAAAAAAAAAAAAGAATGGAATGATCATATGTTTCTATGTTGCTATGCTTAAAACATTTTTTAATTAAATAAATAAATGAATCCCATAGTGCGGGGGCGAGAATCAAGGCTATTGAAACATATTTCAACAGTTTCAGGCACTTCCCTCCAGCCACTCCAAAGCACCATAAACTAAAAAGGGATACCTACATAATGCATAAGAATAACCGCCAGGATAAACTATTGACTCTGTTTGAAATCTCTCAGCCACTGAAACTTTATTTTGTCTCACTTTTCTCTTCTCCCATTTGGTCAAGAAGGGTTTTTTAATCCCTTGATGCTGGGTCCCAGCTCATCCCAGGAGTCCTGTCCCACATTTCCAGAGAGAGTTAAAGCCCTGGGACATGTCCCACATGGGGGGAGGGCAGTGAGCTCATCTTCCAAGTTGGCTTAGAGAGAGAGAGACCACATCTGCGCAAAAAATAGTTCTCTGGGGGTGACTCTTAGGCCTAATTATAAGTAAGCTTAGCTTCTTCTTTGCAGGAATAAGTTTCATAGCATCAAACCCCAAGATTGTTGGCTCAGCCTATTGAATTGGTTGTCCCCACTGCTTGTGAGAATATCAGGAATTCCCCAGATGGGGAAGTTGAATATTTCCTCCTTTCCCCCCAGTCCCCCAAGGCGACTTTGCAAATACCTTTTTATTCTCTGCCCAAATTACTCTGGGATATATCAGGGCATCACACTAATCTGTACAAACCAACAAGATCTCATGCCCTATTCAAGATTCCATGTAATTATGGTGTTCAAATAAACTGAACATACAAGTTACATTAGATAATATGCTGTCCAAAATACAAATTTTGCACCAAATGAACAGAGAGAGCAGGTTTTGATGGACAACTAGCAATGTCTGCCACCCCTCTAACCACCAAAATCTGTATTTATCCTTCTACTGACATGGCCATTCTTCCCAAAGAGAGGCAACCCAAAATCTCATCCAGTCCCTATATCTAGATCAATTCTGGGTCTCTGAGTGATGTACATCCATCCCTTCAGATTCCGATGTGGCTCATTATGTTCTAGTGACTCACCTGAAAGATGATTTAGTTTCCTATCTGCTAAAACAAATACTATGCAAGGGATTGGCTTAACAAGGGAATATATTGGCTCACAGTTTCAGAGGATAGAAAACTTGCTCCCTCTTGGAGCCGGTATCTATGGCTGGCCAGTAATCTTGGGGTTCCTTGATTTTTTGGTCACATAGCAATGCACTTGGTAGTGACTTCTGCTTCCTTGTCCAGTTCTGTTGACTCCAGCTTCTGGCTGTGCCCCAAGGCCTCTCTCTCTCTGTGGCTGCTAGGAGGCCTCCAGGAATAGGATTAAGGCCCATTCTGATTCTGCTGGGCCACCCTTAACAGAAGTAGCCTCATCAAAAGGTCCTATTTACAAAGGGCTCACACATGCAGGGATGGATTAAGAGTGAGGGCAAGGACACAAATGGACATTTGCACACCAATGTTTATAACAGCATTATTTACAATTGCGAAGAGATGGAAACAGCCAGAATGTCCATCAATAAATGAGTGGCTAAACAAGCTGTGGTACATATATACAATGGAATATTATGCAGCTATAAGACAGAATAAGGTTATGAAGTATGTAACAACATCGATGGACCTTAAGGACATTATGCTGACTGAGATTAGCCAGAAACAAAAGGACAAACACTGTATGGTCTCATTGATATGAACTGACATTGGTGAATAAACTTGAAGAATTTCATTGGTAACAGAGATATCAGGAGATAGAAATAGGGTAAAATGTTGGGTAATTGGAGCTGAAGGGATACAGATTGTACAACAGGACTGATTGTAAAAACTCAGAAATGGATAGCACAATACTACCTAACTGTAATACAATTATGTTAGAACACTGAATGAAGCTGATTGTGAGAATGATAGAGGGAGGAGGGTTGGGGGCACAAATGAAATCAGAAAGAAAGATAGACTATAAAGACTGAGATGGTATAATCTAGGAAAGCCAAGAGTGTATAATGATAGTGACTAAATGTACAAATTTTAAAATGTTTTTGCATGAAGAAGAACAAAGGAATGTCAATACTGCAGGGTGTTGAAAATAGATGGTAATTAATATTTTAAAACTTTAACTTATGTGTGTGTTCTAGTTTGCTAGCTGCCGGAATACAATATACCAGAAACAGAATGGTTTTTAAAAAGGGGAATTTAATGAGTTACTAGTTTACAGTTCTAAGGCCAAGAAAATGTCCCAATTAAACAAGTCTATAGAAATGTCCAATCACAGGCATCCAGGGAAAGATACTTTGATTCAAGAAGGCCGATGAAGTTCAAGGTCTCTCTCTCTCAAGTGAGAAGGCACATAGCAAACACAGTCAGGGCTTCTCTCTCAGCTGGAAGGGCACATGGAGAACACAGTGTCATATGCTAGCTTTCTCTCCTGGCTTCTGGTTTCATGAAACTCTCCGGGAGGCGTTTTCCTTCTTCCTCTCCAAAGGTCACTGGCTTGCGGACTCTCTGCTTCGTGGTGCTGCAGCATTCTTTGCTCTCTCCGAATCTCCTTCTTTCTCCAAAACGTTTGCTCTTTTATAGGACTCCAGAAACTTATCAAGAGGCACCCAAATGGGTGGAGACATGTCATCACCTAATCCAGTTTAACAACCACTCTTGATTAAATCCATCTCCAGGGAGATGATCTGATTACGGTTTCAAAATACAGAATTGACTAGATTATTCTGCCATTACAAAATGGGAGTTTGATTAAAATATGGCTTTTCTAGGGTCCATACATCCTTTCAAACCAGCACAGTGTGAGACTAAAGCAAAAAATGTTTATTTGGTACAAAATTTATATTTTGACTAGTGAAGTTCCTAATATAATTTACGTGGACAGCTTAATTGAACACCATACGTAAATGGAACCTTGAGTAGAGCATAAGATTTTGTAGGTTTGTCAAGAGTAATGCCCTCATGAATCCCAGAGTGATTTGAACAGTGAGTAAAAAAGTATTTGCAAAGTCCCCTTGGGGGAATGGTGAGAAAGGGGGAAAATTCAACTACCCCAAGTGGAGAATTCTTGATGTTCTCACAAGCAATAGGGACAACCAAAGCAATAGGTTGAGCCCCCAATTTTGGTGTTTGTTCATATGAAACTTAGCCCCACAAAGGATAGGTCAAGCCTCTTTAAAATTAGGGCCTAAGAGTCTTTGGTTACTCAGATGTGGCTTCTCTCTCTTTGGTTGCTCAGATATGGCCTCTCTCTCCAGCCAATACAACAAGCACACTCACCGCCCTCCCCCTGTCTATGTGGGACATGACTCCCAGGGGTGTGGACCTTCCTGGAAACGTGGGACAGAAATCCTAGAATGAGCTAGAACTTAGCATCAAGGGATTGAGAAAACCTTCTCAAACAAAAGGGGGAGGAGTAAAACGAGACAAAATAAAGTGTCAATGGCTGAGAGATTCCAAGCAGAGTCGAGAGGTTATCCTGGAGGTTATTTTTACGCATTAAATATATATCACCTTGTTAGTCAAGGTGTAACGGGGAGACCTGAGGGAACTGCCTGAAAATGTAGAGCCGTGTTCCAATAGCCATGTTTCTTGAAGATGATTGTGTAATGATACAGCTTTCACAGTGTGACTGTATGATTGTGAAAACCTTGTGGCTGATGCTCCTTTTATCTACCTTATCAACAGACAAGTAAAACATACAGAATAAAAATAAATAATAGGGGGAACAAATGTTAAAATAAATTTAGATTGGAATGCTAGTGATCAATGAAAGGGAGGGGTAAGGGGTATGGTATGTATGAATTTTTTTCTGTTGTCTTTTTATTTCTTTTTCTGAATTGATGCAAATGTTCTAAGAAATGATCATGATGATGAATATGCAACTATGTGATGATATTGTGAATTACTGATTATATATGTAGAACGGAATAATCATATATTAAGAATGTTTGTGTTTGTTTGTTGTTATATCTTTTTTAAAAATTTAAAAATTAATTTAAAAAGTCAACAGTCAAAAAAATAAAATTTAAAAAAAAGATTGAGAACATGATTTTTTGGGCCACACAACCACAAACCACCACATCTGCCTCCTCTAAGACCCAACAAGCAATGGTTGCTTGTAATAGAAACAGGGTGGTTGTATATGAGACTCCCTGTTCCTAAATGCCCCCTTGGCCCTTCCACTAACATAAATCTTGGGAAGGGATAAGATGGAAAGCTAATTTTACTGAAATCTCCAAATTTACACATTCTGGTAACTGAATAAAAATTTGCTGGAGTTGCCATTTTTTTTCTGCATTAGACAGAAGGAAAGATGTTTGGTATCAAGAAGCATTCTATTGGTAATCTGTGAGGACACTGGTTAAATAAGGAATTTCTGGAGCAATGGGAGGAGAGAACCAGAACAAAAGTAAATGCAAACATTTTTTCAAAAAACAAAGTAGTACTATTTGATTGTCATCTTGATGTGGCTATTAAGAGATGAATAACATTTTGGAAAATAACTGTTCTGACAGAACCACATGAAAAAGTAGAAATGCTTATGACTGATAAATATATATAAAACGCGATCTTCTAGCCCCTTCCCCTTCATCCTCCCGTCCTGTGATGTTGGTGTCATGTTCTCCACTGTGTGTGTGCGCGGGTGTGTTTACAATGTTTTCGTACAATCCAGGCCATATGCTGAGGAAAAATCTTCCTCAGTGGAGCCAAGTGATTCTTCAAACTGAATGACTATTTTTACACATTCTTAACTGGTTGAAATTAGGCAAGATATAAATGAGCTGAATGCAGTTTGATTAAAATAAGTAGAAACGTTAAGGTGGGAGTTAGGCAAGAAAAGTGATTAAATAGAGAGATGAGAAAGAAAAGAAGAACTTATGTTAAATAAGAAGCAAAAATGTGCCATGAGGAAGAAATATGTCCAGCGATTAGGAGGTGGTTACATCAGTTCTCTCCACCTTCATTTTCCAGCTTCAAAATGGAAGTGATAAGGATTGCCTCGTGAGGTTGCTAAAAGGATCCCATGGGTTGATTCCCAGTAAGCTTTTGAATCACAGCCACAGGAAAAGGATTCTTTTGGGGCCAGGTGAAAAACACTTTTGTGAAGGATACTTTTGAAGTGAGGCTGATAAGACAGCGGTAGGCATGGCATCAGCTTGCCATGAGCAATGCCTCTTACCCAAGTACTCAATGCCTATTGACAGAATAGAAACCTAGGCTGAACGACCCTGATTTTTAATCAGACTGTGAAATCCTATATGCATTATTTTGGTCTTTTCTGAATGATAGTGACTACTAATTTTATACTTGAAAATTTTAATTGCCTTTTAAAAAGGGATATTTTGTGTCTTTAATTTGAGGATAGAAAGTACTTTTTAAAAGTATTTTATTTCCTTGCTATTACCTGCTTGTAGTTGGGTGTGTTCCACCAGAATATAAGGTCCTCCAGGTAGGAAACAGAACCCATTCCTGCTGTGCCTAGCGCCCACCTCCTAAGTCTCTCCAGGTAGGGTAGATCAGGAAGTGACCGCATGGGCGTCCCCGGGTTTTGGAGATCCCCGGAAAGTTAGGTGTTCTCCGTTTAAGCATTTGGAGTAAGGTTTACTTTAAGGTTGTTGTCAGTGTTATTTCACCACTAGGAGTTTGTGCCTTTAAGGCAAAAACCGAAAGTTAAAAGTGGAACCAGAGGGGCGGGGAGGGGTGGAGAAAGGAGGCTGCCCCTGCTGCAGAGAGTTAGAGTGCTCCGGCGGCCGCTGAAAGGTAGAGAAAGTGGGAGGGCTGTTGCTTTCTTCTGCCCAAAGCAGGTTCACCCACGTTTATTCCCAATTGGTGGCGAGAGTGAGGATGTCGCTGAGTGGGAGGGGCAGTTGGCTGACAGGAGGTAGAGAGCAGCAGCTCCTCTCCGTTCGCAGTTACAGTCCTTTGCTCTTCCAGCCTCACCTTCCGGAGCAGCCTCCGGAGGGAAAGCGCTGCAGGTGCCGCCCAGGGCGAGTGCAGGTGCGGCGCGCGCCCAGGTCTCGGGGCCTCGGGGTCTCGGGGCCTCCGGGCCTCAGGGGCTCTGGCCCAGCCCAGCAAGTACCTGGCTCCAGAGCAGCCCCGAAGGCTTGTCCTGTGGCAGCTCTCATCTGAAAATCAAGCCAAGGTCTTTCTTGGAGAGATGGGAACTGATGTGTGCCTTCTTTTCCTTTTCTATTTTCATCCTTACTTTAGGACAAAGGGCATCGGCCCAGCCGGGTGAAGACCTCTGGAGACCATGACCAAGAAAAGAATTGCTGTAATTGGGGCAGGTGTGAGCGGGCTCACTTGTATCAAATGCTGTGTGGACGAAGGTTTGGAGCCTGTCTGCTTCGAAAGGACTCAGGACATCGGAGGGCTGTGGAGGTTCGAGGTAAATCTCCTGCCCCTGCGTGTTTTTTTTCGTGGGGTGATTTTATCTAGTGTCATGGAGTGTGACAGGCCTGACAGTTGTGAAAACTGCCGAGTCCCGGCCTAGGCTAGCCCAGTTCCTTCCCCCGCAGCGGGACCACCTGCTGCCCTGTCCTCGGCTAACCCAAGCTCGCGCAGGGATCTGTTCCCACACTGGCCAGGACACACATGCCACTGACTTTTCTGTTTCTGTTGATGAAAATGACACCGAGACCATTTTCTTTCAATGAGTTTTGCTGCTATCCAAAAGGAGAGTGCAATCTGGGCGAAACACAGTAACAGATATTAGAAAAGCCTGTAGGACTCAGACAGTAGGCAGAGCTGCTGCTGCTCTGTCCCAACAGGTAACGGAGGAGAACGACCTGCTCACAGTCCCTCCCAGGAATCCCCCCTTTCAATCTTCTCTAACCTTTCATTTTTTTCAGTTTGTTGTTTTGAATTCTGGTTCACTTTAGGCCATTCTCTGACAATCCAACATCCTTGACTGCAGTATAAAATCTTCTCTACTTTGTTTGCTACCAACATTTTCTTCCTTGGAGAGGAAGAGGTCACTCAGTTTTAAGGCTGAATTCTTTTGACATGTTTGTCTAGCTCTCCAATGTGTTACAAGCAGCATTAAGAGAGCCACTGCTTAAATTATAGAAAAGCTTATTAAAAGCCAAAGAATATCAACCACCTTTGCTGATCCTTATTCTTATAGTCTCCACGGTTCCGCAGGTGTGGGGCCTGAGGCATTAGAAATGACAATTAATTGCAGGGTAAATGGGTTAATACTGGTATTCTGTTCTGGTTTTGTTTTTTTCCTATGTGGGATCTGCTTTTCTACCACCCCCTTGCTGGGTGTTTGGAGCCCTTCTCTCCCCTTGGTGCACTTTTCTGCAACTCGCTGGGGGCTTCACATGTAGAAGGGTCTGAATGCTCTTGGTTCCCACACTGCACCAGGGGTCTAGGAAGACTCGACTCTGGGGCTTCCCTCGCCTCGTTCCTAGGGCAGGTCCCGGAGATTCGGTATGTCTTTTCTTCTCAGCCACTGCTTGCATTTTTCTATCTCTATTTCTTTTTCTCTGTTCCATTTGCCAAAGAGTAGTTGAAGTCTCACTACTTGCCTCCTCATTGTTATTGCTCCATAGTTTCCAGTAGTAATTGTGTATGAGTTCTCAAGACATTAACTTCAATCATTATTTTTTATGTCCTTACTAACATTAGATAGACTGATGTTGGAAAGTAGGTGCTAATCATTTTTATATTTGTATTGCGATATGACTTTGTGGATTCAATATCTTGAAAAATAACTCATGAATTTCTGAGGATTTAATAAGTACAGAATGCTGAAAAATCATTTTTAATATTCTTTAGTCAAAATGGATTTTACAAATCCTTGAAGCATACCATAGCAGTGCTTCTTAAACTTCAATGTGCATAAGAAGCGCCTGGGGATTTTGCTAAAATGCACATTCTGATTCATTAACCTGGGCTGGGGCTGAGAGTCTGCATTTCTGCCATGCTCCAGATGGTGGTCATGCTGCAGGCCTGGCCACTGTGACCTGCTGTGAATGTGGGATTACACTCTGTTCACTGAAATATGAGCCTTTGGAAGACAAGGACAGACTTGAGTTTTTCAGTACCTGTTATCTATTGAATGAGTGATTGCAGTCAAATTCAGATCTAAGGAACATGCCACACTGACCCGCTTAGTTCCAAAATGACTCTACCAATCATTAATTTATTTCCATTTAAAAAATGACTCATGTAGAAACAACTTTTATTTTAGAATAGTTTATAAAATTTTAAGTTTAAAACAGATTTAGATTTATGAAATTATTAGGAAAGTAGTACAGAGAGTTCCTGAATGCTCCACACCCAGTTTCATCCATTAATATCTTATCTTATATAAGTCAATCTCTGACTTACAAACACATGCATTCATATTAGTATGGTACATTTATCACAATTAATGAATCGATGTTGGTACACTGTTATTAAATGAAGTCAGTGGACTTTATTCAGATTTCCTCAGTTTTTCCTAATGTTCTTTTTCTATTCCTGCACCCAATGCAGAATGCCGCATTGCATTTAGTAGTCCTGTCTCCTTAGAATGCCGCATTGCATTTAGTAGTCCTGTCTCCTTAGACTCTTTTGGTTGTGACAGTTTCTCAGACTTCTTTTTTCCTTGTTTTTAATGACCTTAAGAGTTTTGAGGAGTGCTAATCAGGTATTTTTGTAGAATGCCCTTCAATTGGGATTCATCTGATGTTTTTCTTGTGGTTAGATGGCAGTAATGTGTCTCTTGGAGAAAGAGCCCAGAGCAGAGTGTCGTCTCATTGCCTGTTATCGGGGTGCGTGCGAGTGTATGACTCATCATTTAACCTCAGTCATTTGGCTGGAGGATGTGTTCGTCAGTTTTTACCACTGAAAAATTTTGCTTTTTTTCCTCCCTTGTAAAATTCACATTTAAGATAAAATTGGCTCTTTTAGGGCTTTGCCTTCCCATTTAAGGTTTAGACTCAGTTTGTTGATATCTACAAAATAGTTTGCTGGAATTTTGTTTGGCATTGCATTGAGTCTGTAGTTCGAGCTGGGAACAATTGCCTTTTTTTTTTTTTTTTTTTTGCATGGGCAGGCACCAGGAATCAAACCTGGGTCCCCGGCATGGCAGGAGAGAATTCTGCCTGCTGAGCCACCATGGCCTGCCTAAGAATTGACATTTTAATATTGAGCCTTCCAATATGAGAACATGGAATGTCTCTCCATTCATTTGTATCTTCTTTGATTTTTCTATCTGTGTTTTATACTTTTCCTATGCATATTTTGCTATATTTATACCCAAGTATATAATTTTATGTATCCAAATATATAAAAAACTGTTATTATGAATATTGTTTTTTAATTTTAAATTCTAATTGTTCATTGCTGGTATAGAGGAAAGTAATTGACTTTTGTATGTTAACCTTGTATCTTGTAACCCAGCTATACTAACATTTTAGTTCTGGGAGTTTTTTGTTTTTTTTTTCCTTCTGATTCTTCAGCGTTTTCTACATAGATAGTCATGCAGGAACTGGACATCTGCTTGCCTCTTCGCTCATGTCTGGAACTTCAGCTAGGGTAGCCAAAATTTCTGGGGCTGGCCACACATGTCTCCCTCCTGTACATTCTTCCCATTTGACTAGCTTGGCTTTCCTCACACTGTGGTGGTCTCAAGGTAGTTTGACTTTTTATATTGCTCTTGGCTTCCAACTCAGTGAGCTTTTTGAGAGACCCAAGCAGAAGCTTCAAGACTGTTTATGATTTAGTCTTGGGAGTCATTCAGTTTCACTTCCTCTGCATGCTCTTGGCCAAAAGGAAATTAGAAAGCCAATTCAGATTTGAGGGGAAGGAACTACACAAGGGTGTAAATACTGGGAGGTATAGATTTTAATTACCTGCCATCGTGTACATGTATGTGTAATTTGTTATAATTGACAATTCTTTCAGAATGCTTTTTCAGATGTTTATTGACTTTATAAACCATGAAGTTTATTCTTTGGTTGCTCTGAATGCTTCTTCTTTACTGCAGGAGAACCCTGAAAAAGGAAGGGCCAGTATTTACAAATCAGTGATTATCAATACTTCTAAGGAGATGATGTGCTTCAGCGACTACCTTATCCCCGACCATTACCCTAACTTCATGCACAACTCGCATATCCTCGAGTACTTCAGGATGTATGCCAGGGAATTTGACCTGCTAAAGTATATTCAATTCAAGGTAGGGAATTTTGGGGGTATCTTTGAGCTTGAAGGTATTTGTCAAGTAAATGAATAACATAGCCTCATTTGCTGGGGCCTGCATTTAAACATTGGCTGGGTATGCATGGATATCTAGCCAATCCAGCAAAGATTCTCCTCTTTGCCCTCTGTACCTGAGACGCATTCATGGAGAGCTCCTTCTCCCGTATGTTTTGACTGTGCATCCGTGAATCTACCTGCCAGAATACTTTCTTTGTCTTCATTTTATGTGATTGGATCGCAGTAAAACATGAAATGAAAGGGGGGGTTTTTAGTTTTTATAAGGGGGAACTAACAAATATAGAATTCTAAAACATTCTGGATACTGCTCGACTGCCACTGCTTTTATGCTTCCTGAAATATTTACAATGCATTATTTTTTGTGATCACCACAACCCAGTGATGTCATTATTGAGAAGATATTGAAAAAGCAAAGAAGTTTACTCCAATATAGAAAGAAGAATTTTGTATAGGGGAAAAGAACTCTGAGTTCTGGTACTTATTCTACCATTAATTAACTTGTGATCTGGGACAAAGAGTTACTCAACTTTGATTAGGCTTAGTTTCCTTGTTTGTGAAACAAGCTGATTATACTATATGAGTTCAATGATTCCTTCCTGCTCTAAAGTCCTCCATGGTTTTCTATAATTGTTAATTGTGGTCATAAAAGGACAGATATTTCTTACAACTAACAAAAATCCAAATCCCTTATCTTCTGATCATTTTGCTAAATCATGTCTTCTATTATTTAGCAACAATAATGAAATAATACATTTAGAGCAGTCAGAATTTCCAAAGCAAAACCCAGTGGCATTTTTCTTCATTTGTTTAAGTAACACTCATAGAGCAAGTTTGTTACCGTATTAAGCAGTGAATGTGCAAAAACCAAAAAAATGAAAGTCAGCACATACACTAGTTGGGATCACAGAAAAATAAGAGAATTTTTATAGTAGATATAATAAAGAGTTACGGGTGGGGGACACCATAGAGATCTATACATTGCTGCCCAGGGGAGGGGCCTGAGGTCCTAGGCGCGAGAATCTTCTGAGAGGAGATTATGTCCAGGCCCAAGGGTGACCAGAACCTGTGACAGGAGCGGGTGGTCCAGGCAGAGACCCGCCTATGTAAAGCGCACATTGTAGCGAGGAACCAGAAACGGTGCAGGGTGGTGAGCGCACACAGAGGTGAGTGTTTCTACCAGTCCACCGAGGTGGTATGGTCACAGGGCCCGACACGTACATAGAGTTAGTTGTAAAATGGGCCTTTATGAATACAAACAGAGTTCCTTTACATAAAATATTGGGCTCTGAGATGTTTTCCACGGTGCCAAGGGCTCCCTACAGCCAAGTCATGTTTAAGGTCAGCCCCTGAGAACAGGGCTGGAGGTAAGAAGGCCCCCGAGGGTCTAAGGATGTTGGGAGGAAGGAGGGTACTTGCGCACGGAGTATTGAAAAGGCCCAGGAGAAGCCCAGCTTTGTACAGGTGTCACAGTGCCATACGGCATGAACTCTTCCAGAAGCAGAACAGTGTAGCCTTAGCCTGCCAAGTCTATTTTATTGAGACTTCCTGGTACCGTTTTCTCACTCTGATCACAGCTTAAAAAATAAAAAATAAAAAAACCCACAATTCTTGTTTGCAGAGTATGAAATTCCCCTGACCCTGCGTGACCCTGTTATGTAGTGGAGGCTGTGTGCAGCCCTTGTGTGGCTCTGTGAGGAGACCATGCCAGGCAAGGTTCCATGGAGTCCATGGTCACAGCCCCTCTGGCCGTCTCTCCTTTCAGACCACTGTGTGCAGTGTGAAGAAGCGGCCTGATTTCTGCACTTCGGGCCAATGGGACGTGGTCACTGAGTGTGAAGGGAAGAGGGAGGCGAAGGTCTTCGACGCGGTGATGGTTTGCAGCGGGCACCACACGGACGCGCATCTGCCCCTGGAGAGCTTCCCTGGTGAGCAGCCAGGCCCACCCGAGGTGCTGCTGCAAGGGAAGTGGGCGCCCCGAGTGGAGTGGGGTGACCTACAGTGCAGCCGCTTGGGGGTAGAGGAACGGTGATTTGGGAGATTAAATCGAGGCCTATCTATTCGCGTCATCATGACTCTACTTTTTCTAGGGATCAAAAGGAAGAATGTGGGGTTGTTGGTCAGCATTAGGTTGGATGAAGAATTAAGGAAACAAATAGAGACTTTGGGTTTCTAAGGGATAAATGAAAGCTTGCAGAAAAAATTTAATTACAGTCTTTGGCCTGGTTTAGCATTTTGAAAAAAACAACTTATGCACATAAATGATTGAAATGGTGGTAGACTTTTGGGGGGATGAAAAAGAAAGGAGGTTTTCTGAAGCAGTTTGCAGTTTTTGTGAGTCTGAAAATATAAGAAATGAATAGAGAAGAGGTTGTTTTTCTGGTAAGGAAATCACAAGGTTCTTCTCTGAAGCCATAGAAAAAGAAAATAGAAACAGTCTGAAAGGCAAGAGAACAGCTGAGTGAAGGAAAAACAAAATGGATAGATAATAGAAGCTTAAACTTTATATAAGCACAGCCCAAAATGAGTGCCCACCAATTATTTTTCCTCCCTTTGCAGGAATTGAGAAGTTCAAAGGGCAGTACCAGCACAGTCGAGACTATAAGAACCCAGACGCATTCACCGGAAAGAGAGTCATTGTCATCGGGATTGGGAACTCTGGAGGGGACCTGGCAGTGGAGATCAGCCACACGGCCAAACAGGTCTGAACTGGCCAATATCACTTCGCCTTGCCCCTGAAAGAGGCTACGATGGCTGTTCCAAGCCCATGTGTGAATGGCAAATGTAGGCCTTGATTTCATGCCTCTGTTGGCAATACGATGATGATACTAGTGGAGCCAAGGCCACCAGTTAGATTTCCAGTCACTCAGCTGGCCTCATGCTGAGAAATTAGTTCATGGTCAGAGGCTGTCCTCAGAGTCCCAACCAGTCATCTCCTTAGAGTGCCTCTGGCCATGATGTGACCAGATAACTACTGGGAGAGCATGTCAGGTGCAGCTCTCGCAGGGTGGGGTGGCCAATATAAATGCCGCGTTCTTGTAGGAAGGAAAACACACCATTGCCATGAAAGCCTTCTCACACATAGGGCGGTACCTGTGCTTTACTCCTCACCCTCCAAATGGAGAACAGAAGCCACTGAACCTTTCCAAATATATCCACAGGCAAGTAGCAGTCTCGAGCCTTTGCATGCAGTTGGGTCACAAAGAATGATATTCACCCCAAAGCAATTTCAAACTCCATGTTTTGTTTTGCATCATAGATTTTAGACTTTTTTGGGGGGGGGCGGGGGAGTGCATGGTCCAACCCGGGTCTCCTGCATGAAAGGTGGGCATTCTAACCACTGAACTGCCCGTGCACCCTGAATGTAGATTTTAAACTAGGAAGAAAGTATCTTTATATCCCCTGTCAATTCTGTTTCCTATATATAGAGTTTCCACTATAAATATAGTATATATAATACAGAAATATTTTTATTATTTTTATATATATCTAGATCTTAAATATTCTGTTTGTTTAAAACAAGGTATAGGTTAGAAAAATAAAATAAGAGGCATGATAGCCCTGAACCATTTATCAAGTGCCATGCCCTTTGCAAACATATTATTTAATTCTCACAACATTCCTGTGATGTATGCATTATTGTTTCTATTATATAAATCAGTAGCCTTCTAAATTAGGCTCTGAGCATTTACATTACTTGTTAAATGTTATGTAGCCAGCACACAAAACCTTCCGCTTCCTAAGACCCTGCATGCTCTTTGGACTATGACAGGTCAAGGTGCTTTATTATGATAGGTGTGAGTATGTATTCCTGATTAAAATAAACGTGCCCTAATGGAGTATCCCCCTGTAAGTAGGTCACCTTTCTATATTGAAGCATGGACAAAAGACCACGAAATAATCAATTTATATACCTTATAGCTCTGGAAACTAGAGTGTTCTGTAATGTGGAGAAATTGACCTCAAGCAATATTTTTATTTGGGTAATTGACCACAGGATTGTCAAATCTTTATCAGCTCTGAAGGTGGACTTTAGCCGGCCGGCACAGAGAGACTGACTAGCTTTCTGTTGTTCTACTAGCAAGCTTAATTCTTCCCATTAAACAATCAGTGAAACATTTCTCACGCATAGTCTTAGCAGTCATTCAGACATGGACTGGAACTTCAGCTCCACCACTTATTAGCAGTACAATCTCGCACAATCTCTCATCCTGTTCCTTTCGTGCCGAAGATGGGGATAATAATACCTTCCTGTAGAGGCTGTTGTGTGGATTAAACAAGTGTATAGATAACAGACCTAGCACAATGATTACTGGTGTAACCAGTAATGACATGCTGGGGAAAATAAAAGATGTGTAGGTTAAACCCCTCACTCTACAGAAAACAGATTTGGAGAAACAAAGTGTAAAATGTGTAACATCAATATAAATAACTAACAGCTTATTGCAATAATGCAAACAATGCCAAAGGCAAAAAAACTGAGATGTGTGGATTAAATAATCTCTAATTGCTTTCACCTTAACACTTCCATAAATGCTAGAGATTTTCAGAGGATGAAGAGAAAACTGAGGTCTGAAATGGCCAGTGGCATCTTCATAGAGGAGGCAGACTTAATCTGGATCGTGAAAATGAATAGGGTTGGGAGAATTAAGAGGGAGAAGTGCTTTCCAGGCAGGTGTAACAGCATAAAAAGAAATGCATTGGTGAATCAGAGAACGCCATATTCTGGGGAGACATGCTTAGGAAAGAATATAGCAAGAAACAACAAAAAAAATGACTGTGCAAAGGCTAAAAGCCAGACTAATGAGTTTGAACTTAAATCTTGAGCAGGATGGGGTGCTTTTGAGGTACTGTGAGCTGGAGAGGGACAAAAGCAAACAGTTTTCCCCCATCCATGCCCCAGGTTTTCCTCAGCACCAGGAGAGGCGCATGGATCCTGAATCGTGTTGGGGACTATGGATATCCATTTGACATGATCTTCTCTTCTCGATTCAAATATTTTCTTTCAAAAATTCTTGGTCCATTGATAACAAACATGTATCTAGAAAAAAAGATGAACCAAAGATTTGACCATGCAATGTTTGGCCTGAAGCCTGACCACAGGTATGTTCCCGGATTGGGAATTGGGAGGCAATGGGCAAGGGGCGAGAATACGGGCTAATAGCAGAGAATTCAGCTAATAACAGAGCTGCCACTACCTGTACACTAAGAAAATCCACCGAATTGGAAATCAGGTTTCTCCTTTATTCCCCCAGAGATCTATAGGTCTGTGGTTTCTGCTCTGTGATCCTCTTTGGCATTTACCATTTTCTCATTCCCCTAGATATCAGAGGTTCTGTGAGGTTTTTTTACATGATGTGCAACAACAAAATGGTAATCAAAAGCAGTGCATCATTCATTCATCCAACCAACAGTGTGTGCCTGCTGTGGACCAGGCATTATCCAGACCCCAAGGGCACAGGGATAAAAGACATAATGTTAGTACTAATGCCAGTTATAATGTCTTACCTTTTAGAGGAGTCACTATATGACAAACACAGTGCTAAATTAATGACATGTATTATCTTATTTAATCCTCAAAACTGCCCTGTTGGTTGGAATATAATTCTATTTGCCAGTATAGAAACTGAGACTTAGAGAAACTAAGTAATTTCCCAAGATCATACAGCTAGTAAAGAATAGGCTCTAGAAAGTGATCTTTCCATAAATACCCTAATGAAAGAAAGAAACAAAACATGATAAAATGCATAGAGTGCTATGGGAATAAAAAGGAAGGAGCCCTCAGATGGCCAGTAGGCAGATTGTGAAAGTATTTCCAGAGGACTGATTTTAAATGCTTTTTTTCTCATAAATTTTTATTTTTGAAACTGTTCAGATATACAAAGAAGTTGTGAAAACAGTAAATACTATGATCACCCATTTACCCTCGATCTAGGGTCATCTAAAATTAACATTTTGCTATATTTGTTTTCTCTTTATTTTTTTCTCTCTCTCTGAAGAGAGACAGATCCATCAATATATGTCATGTACGCATGCATACATACATATTTTCTCTGCACCACTTGAGGGTAAATTGCAGTCATTAAGATATTTTATCCTAAATAATTTGGCATATATCACCTAGGAAAAAGAGTGTTCTCTAATAGCCTTAATATAATTATCATACTTGGAAAATTTACCATTAATACAATACCATTATCTAGTATATTGGCATATTCAGATTTTGCCAGTTGTCCCAATAATGTTTGTGATAGCTTTTTTTTCAACCCAGAATCCTATCAGGTAAACACTATTGCATTTAGTTTTGTTATCTCTTTAATCTCTCTTAATTCAGAATAATTCCTCATCGCTTTGTTTTTTACATGAACATATTTAACATGGACTTGCTTTGCAGAAAGGTTCTCAATTTGGACTTGAATAGTTGTTTTTCTGTTGTTATATTCACGTTAAATATTTTACCACAAATCCTGCATGGATGATAATATGTCCTTCTTGGCAGGTCCTATCAGGAGGCACATGGCTGGTGATCAGTTCATAATGTTATATTTGGTCACTTGGATAAGCTGGTATCCACCAGCTTTCTCCACTGTAAAGTAATTTTTTCCCTTTGAAATGACTCAGCACACTGGTACTTTAAACTGTGTTCCCTGGTAACCTTTTGCCCAATTTTTTATAACATCCATTTCTTTGGTAGTTGTGACATAGGGGTTTTATGGAGTCAGGAGATAGCTGAACAAATAAGGTAGGGGAGTAGCATTCTAATTATAAGTACAAAGTCTTGAAATAGCAAAAAATATATTATGTTCTGGAACCTGCACACAGTCTGGTAAGGCTGAAGTACCTGGCACAGGTGGAAGAGCGATTGAAGAATGCATTTCCAGGCGCATCAGACAGGCACGTGGAAACCTTTGTATGCTATGCCAAATACAGAATTTGGAAATAAGGTAGCATAAAGTTATTGAAAATTTTAAGCAGGTACATGACATAATAAATACATTTTCAGAAGGACCACTCCAAAAACGGTATGGAAGATCGATTGGAAGGGGGGAGCGTGGAGCTGGAAGCACTGAGGACATTTTTAATAGTCCTGGTGACAAATGTTGAGGGACTAAGCCACGGTAACTTTGGTATGGGGTACATAAAATGATCCTGGGCATGTTAAAAGGAGGAGGGGTCTTGGTGACCCAGTGTAAAACTCAGAGTTCTGTGGCCTGGGCAACTATGTGGACGGTAGTTCTATTAGTGAAAAAAGAGTGGACTTGGAGAGAAAGATGAGGCCACAAGGTCCGGATGCAGAACTGAGTCTGTACATAAAGATAAGTTCAAAGCATAACTAAATGCAGCAAACCAGTAACTGTTGTTTAACATAGCATGTTCCTAATGCTAGGTCAGCTGTGTCTGAGCATGAAGGGCTGAGGATTCTGAGAGCCTATGAACCTGGGATCCAAGGATTCAAGCTGCTTTGTAGAAACATCCAAGAGCCTGGAAACCCTGCCTTCTCTGGCACAATTTTCCAATGCCGTCTCCAGGAAACACTACTTAACAGGCCCAGAGAATCCCAAAGGGATTCGTAGAAAACCATTTTGATATAAATTCTAAAATCTTAGTCATTGAAACCTTGGGCAAGTTATTTAACTTCTCCAGCCCTCAGTTTCCTCATCCATAAAACCTGCTTAATGACACCTGTCATGCCTTCTTCATAGGGTTTTGTGAGAGGTAAGTTAATGCAGGCAAAAGCAATTTATGAACTGTACATTGCTGTACACATGACTTACTATGAATTTGAACAAGTGGTCTGGGTTTAGCTCTTGGGCCTTTGCAGCTGAAACAAGGATGAACAGAGTGCTGATAATCCAGTTCTGCCAAACTTCTTGAAACTGGGCAGGAACTATTGACCTTCTCATATTACTGAGAACAGTACTGCTCCATGAAAAACAACACAGGCATTCCTCAAATAATACTCCTCTTCCTTCTGCTCTGGAAACCTGATCAGTGCCAAGCTGGTATAAACTAGACCTTTCTCAAATTTTATGGATGAACTGATGAAGAGACCATTGGAATATTGTTTAACCGCCTCCACCAAAGTAGAATTTTGCTAACACAGTGCTGGTTTCTCTCTCTCTTTCTCTCTTGATCTCTCTCATTTCTCCTTTTTCTTGTTCTTATCACCATTCACAGAGCTCTAAGTCAACATCCAACTGTGAATGATGATCTGCCAAATCGCATAATTTCTGGCTTGGTGAAAGTAAAAAGGAATGTGAAAGAATTCACAGAGACAGCTGCCATATTTGAAGATGGCTCCAGGGAAGAAAACATTGATGCTGTAGTCTTTGCCACAGGCTATAGTTTTGCTTTTCCTTTTCTCGATGACTGTGTCAAAGTGGTCAGAAACAAGATATCTCTCTATAAAAATGTCTTCCCTCCTAACTTAGAAAAGCCAACTCTTGCAATCATAGGCTTAATCCAGCCCTTGGGAGCCATTATGCCCATTTCAGAGCTCCAGGGACGCTGGGCCACTCAAGTATTTAAAGGTAAGTGACCATGAAGTTGATTATCGAATTGCTTGGTGTTGTGTTTAATTCTATCTGTGCATTTGCTTTTAGATAGATAAAGATACTTTGTATGATCACAGCAGTGTCTGGCACAAAGTTAGTGCTTGAAAATTAATTTTGGGGTGAATCCAAAGTCGTAATTTATAACCATGGACATATGTCAGAATCATATGGGACATTTTTTCAAAGTATGCATGCGCTGACCCCATCCCTGGGGAAGCCCATTTAGTAAGCAAGGTGAGGCAGGCGGGGGTGGGGGTGTGGGGGGGTTTGTCATAAGATCTTTGAGACAAAATGTTCCCAAGTGTTCTGACTTACACTTCTAATTAGAATCCACTGATCTAGATTCTAAACAACTGGCATATATTTATGGAATAAAAGAATTGCATCTTAATGCATTACAGATAGAAGAAATTCAAATATAGAAATCATATGACTTAATATTAGCCAAAAATTAAGACTTGGTTGGAGACAAAACCAGTATGTAGAAGATTCGACCTCGCAAATCTTCATTTCCTGCCTTCCCCCACCCCCACCCCAATATCGTTTTGTTTTTTTCCAATTTTGGCTAGGGTTACGTAAGAAAAGGACTTTGGGTTTTGGAATAGGCTTAATACGATTCAGCAGTTTGGCCTCCAAAATGCTTAGTTACATCTAGTATCATGAAAAAAATATAATGTTGCACAACAATTGTGTATTGCCCAAGCTGGGCAGACCACACCTGAAGATATATGTTAAAAATGAAACTGAAGCACTTTAAAAGGGAAAAGACCAGAATGGTTAAAAGATTTTAAAATATGCCATTTGAAATACAACTGAAAGAATTAGAATTGTTTATTTAGCCTGGAGAAGAAAAGATTTGAAGATATATGAGAGTTCTCTTCAAATATTTGAAGGAATGTTCCGTGGATGAAGGATTAGATTTGCTCAGTATAACTTCAAAAGGATAAATGAGAAGCAAGGAGTAAAACCTTGAGCAATGCACACTATCAGCTCAGGGTGACAACAAGCATAAAAAATACCTTTATTTTTCCTATGAGCCAGTGCCATTCAAGATGGAATTTCCTCTGACATTGTGAAGAATTCAAATGGAATAGGAAAAGGATGCCAAATAGCTGGATGGTATAAGTAGATTCAAGTCTCAGAATAGGGAGAAACCAGATGAGCTGTGTGTTAGTTAGATTCAGTTGTCAACTTGGCCAGGTGAGCATACCTAGTCTTGTTGCTGCGGACATAAGCCAAGGGTATGTGAACCTCATCTGTTGCCAATTACATCTGCAGTCAGCTAGGAGGCGTGTCTGCTGCAATGAGTGACGTTTGGCTTAATTGGCTGGTGCTTAAATGAGAGAATGCA
>PVIY010037692.1:0-24456 GCA_004026745.1 Myrmecophaga tridactyla | reverse complement strand
CTTAGACATCATTGATGCCTTACAGGAAAAGAAACATATGCAGAGAAGTAAAGTGGCGTCTCAGAGGGGTCAGCAGTTGAGCCGGTTCTCTCTGTTTCTCAGTTAATAGAGGAGCTGTTGTCTGGGCCTCTGCTCTTCCAGGTGTGGTCTGTGACTGGTGGCAGGGGCAGGAGAGCTTGTTAGAATTCATTGGCCCCACCCCAGACCTCGCAATTGGCATCTCTGAGGGTGGGGCTTAGCAATCTGTTTTAGCAAACTCTCTAGGAGCTTTTCAAACTTTGCCCTGTGTGTGAACCACTAGACTTGGCTCCTCATTCTCAATTGAGTGCTCCTCATTGGACAGACACTTATTTTATTATTTAAAAGGGCTATGTGGGTCCCCTTCCTGAAGATGTTGATGTTGGAATTCAGGTAGGAAATGTGTGATCCTATCTAGAGATTTTCCTATGTCTGAACCAAGGGGTTTCCCAGGATACAGGACTTTCACTGCTCATTTGAGGAAGTCCAGGCAAACCAGGATGATTGGTCACCCTAGCTAGTCCCAGGGCTTTTAAAAATTTGAATCCTACTGAGTTGCAACCATTTGACAAACACTTTCTTGATTGCACTGAATGCGAGAGGCAGAAGCGGCAATAAAAAGACCATTTTCATTAAGCCTGTTGTAGATGTATGGCTGTGATCCACTTGAATTCATTACCTTTTTTCTTTCATCTCCGTGTGAAACCTGGCAGCATGAGAGCATGTTTGCAGGGTGGAGGTGGGGTTGCTCAGCCCTAATTTTTGCTTCTTTGTACAGTTAGTGCTTACTGTATAAAGTAAAGCCTTGGGTTGTGAAGCCTGGGATGCAAAGCCTGAAGAGCCACATTATAAAAGCCGGAGAGACCTGTTCTGTGGGCTCCGAGAGGGTGGGAAAGAGGAAGGGATGTTTTTAGTAACAAAATCATTTCCATTTATGAGTTGAAGTTGGGAATTGTTGAGCATTTATTTTCCCAGTGTAGCTTTTCTTTACCTCCTACTCTGTGGAGTGTTGCTGGTACTTAGAGACAGAGAATAATAGCTTGGTTTTATTCTCGTGCTTATTTTTGTTCTGAGCTTTTCAGAACATCTCGGGGCCAAGTAGGTATTCCAGAATCTCCCATTTGATAGATTATAGGTTTTGGTTCCAGAAGGGAAGAAAACCAGACTTCCAGGGAGAAAGGGGGTGGTGGTATGGTGTGAAGAATTACATAATCCAAGCTTTTATTTCATAACTGATGTTTTAGGAAGCTGTTTCTCACAGTGTGCTTGGAGATTCTGGAGGCCTGGTCCCAGTCTAATGGAGCTGGAAGTAGTCACAGGCCTTCCTGGAAACTGGCTTTGAAAATTGTGGGATGGTGGAGCTTATGGAAATGGCCTTGAAAAATAAGCCCAAAGGGCTCAGAATTCATCTGCAGGTTATTCTTGATTGGAATTTATGATTCCCTTTCTAGATTGATCTGTAGAAATTCTGATATTACTGTGTCTTGCTTTTCATAGACCTTAATCACAATCATACTCACCCAAGTTGGTTTTTTACTCCTAACTTGGGACCAAAGAACATATTCAATCATCTCCTGACAAGAAAGGGCATTTTTGAAATGACATACCAAACACACAGATCAGTTTATAGAGATTGTTTATTAGCAAAGAGTACAAGACTAATGTGCTGTGAATCGTATAGCACAATGTTAGCTGTTGGTAAGTATTTAATAACTAGGTGTTTTTGTAGCAGTCAGATATATTGCTAAAAAGGGTGGGTATATACTCAAAAGGACGTTGCAGACACTGGCTCTCTGGTGTTGCTGACTTTGAGTGTGTCCTGCTTTTGTACTTCAGTGGCTCTGAAACCTTGATGTGTATCAGAATTGCTGGAAGTCTTGTTAAACATAGATTCCTGGGTCCTCTCCCTAAGTTTGATTCAGTAGGTCTGGATTGGGACCCAAGAATTTGCATTTCTAACATATTCCCAGATGCTGCTAATGCTGCTGGTTCTTGGTATGGGGATGGCATTTTGAGAACCACTGTTCCATCTAGAGGAAGGGCAAACACTTTTGAGGTCAGAGATTGCCTGTTCACCTTCCTGCCTTCCACTGTGCTTGTTGAGTGCTTTATATACTGGAATGCTTCAGAGGCAGCAAGTCACTTTTTGGAGTTAGATCTAAAGCTGTCTCTTGCTACAGAGATTCCAGTTTAGATCAGTGAAATCAAACATGTCCTAAGTTATTAGCAAAACTACTTTTTAGTTCGTGGTGTCTGAACTTCCCTCTCTTACCCTGTGGCCCTTTTATTCATTTCTACACACACACATCCCCATACACAATCCTTCCAAGAAAAACTCCACTGCCCTTAACCCCTAACATATTCTGAGAGCAGATATTCGATAATAGGGTTTTTAACATTGGAAGAGGCTATTTAGTGGCTCTAGAATAATGTTCTGTAAGATTTGAAACTGTGCTAATGATCAGATTTCCCATTCTAAGCAGAGTTAATATGCTTCAGTAGTAAACTGTCAGCTCTTTGAGGACAGGGTCAATTTCTATTTTGTTCACCACCACTGTCTCTTTAGAGCCTGGCACAGGGCCTGGCTATGGTAGGTGCTCAGTACATAATTGATAAATCAGAAATGGAGTTCTGCCTGAAAGGAAGAGGTTACATAACTGTTGACTTAGTTATGCAAGGCTAATTAAGTGTAATCTTAGGATTCAATTTCACAAACTTTTTGAAGATTCAAGGGCCTGCTCCTGTCTGATGTTGTAAGGAGTGAAAGAGGCATGTGGAAGACCCCACAGTTGACCCTGCGGTGTATGAAAGGGGCTGAGAGAATACCTCTTGGATGCCATTAGAGAATGTCCTGAGGCAGCCCTGTAGGCTGTTGCCCTACCCTGAGGGTCAGGATCAGTGGGAGAAAGCTGTTGTTACACTGTCCTCCTGGGTGCCCCCCCTCCGCCCCTTTTTCTTCTCCTCAACCTAGATGATTTCAGTGGTTATATCTTCAAATTCACTGATTGTTTCGCTTGCCAGTTTCAATCCATTATTAGACCCCAGAAGGGAACTCTAAATTTCTGTTACTATGGTCTTCAGCTCTGTTTGGTTCGTTTTTATAAGTTCATTTCTCTGTTGATACTCTGTTTTTGTCTTTCGTTTTCCCAATTTCCTTTAGTTTTTGTCCATATTCTCCTTTTGCTCTTTGAGCATACCTCAGATCATTTTTAAAAAGTCTTTGCTACTTCCCAGGTCTGGCTAACTCAGTGATGGTTTCTACTGCTTTAATTTTCTCCTTTGTAGGAGAGCTCTGTGAGCTGCCTTCGACAAACAGGGCGAGTCCAGGGACAGCAAGTCCTTCATGCCACCACCAGAGAGTTTGGGCCAGACGTACCTGCTCCCAATATGTGCCAAGAGTTACTCTGCTCCTTCCAGAAGCCGGGAGTATTAGTTACTCTGCTCCTTCCAGTACAAGGGATTAGCACTGGGATTGTGGGCTGGCTATGCCCCAACCTGAGGGGTGGGTGAGGGGCCTTCCAGGGTACCACTAGATCCTACTCCTTTTAAGCACCTTTTTTCCTGATTTGGCACTTGCCCTGAGACTGCAGTTCTTTAGCATTTTTTACATCTTTGAGAAAGACGTTTCTGTTTGTTCTTACTAGTTGTTCAAAGTTTCTGTGGGTGGACAGAATCCTGAAGCTTCTCGCCTTGCCTGCTGTCTTGATTTGGGTAGGAATGCAGTTGCCCCCCCTCCCCCAAGAGACACTGGTGCTAACCCCTCTAGCAGAAGGATGAGCTCTGATGTCTGCTCTGGTCTTCCAGCAGTTTGCTAATTCACCTCTCAGGCAGGGTGAGGGAGCTTCTAAGGGAGTCAGCTGATATCTAGGCAAGCATGTCCAGGTGAAATGTCTGAATAGGAACTACTTTATATAACTTTATTATATAAACTTGTTTTTCTTCAAATCCAAAACTACCCCCTAATTAAAAGTCAGGCACCCTTGGAAGCTCAGCTGCCCCTCTGGACTCTTTGAAGATTATTTGGATACCCTTTCTCATGACCATCCTCCCAAAGTGATATTTCAGTAAACTAAAAGAGTACAACTTTGGAAGGTATCTGAGAAGTAAGCTAGGCAATCTGTGGTGCTGCAACATGCAAGTATGTGATTTTCCAAGTGAATCGTTTTTATTGTCTTTTACAGAATGCTCAGCTTGTGATGATTTGGAAGTTTAATAAATGGCCCTTCACCACAGGTAGTTTGAGAAGGCCTAGGTCATCCTTTCTTCTAAGCCTTACCCTGTATTTAATGATAATACTAGCTAACATATCAAGGACAGGCTCTGTCAGGCTTTATGCCAACTGCCTTGAACATATTGCTTAATCTTCATGATCACAATATGCCATGGATACTTCCGTGTTTTGTATGTGAGGAATCTGAGCTCTAAGGTCCACACCTCCCCAAGAGTGAAACAGGAAGAAGCAGGGTATCTGCTGTCTTCAGAGCTATGTCTGCTTTTGACCCCTGTGTGCTGTAGTTTGAAGAAGCCTCTCTGGCTCCACAGGAGGAAGTTGTACTGGTCAGCAGGTTTGTTTCCCAGGATGAGCTGTGGCCTCATACTGCCCTAGACATCGTTGGTATAGAAGCTTTTGCCTCTTACCTCCTTTTCCTTTTATCTTCCTGCCCCCTCCTTCTGTTCCCTGTGTCCTTGGTTCGTGCTCATGGAATATGCACTGCAATCAGAAGACTATTGACTGGTCTAAATAATAGCAGTTGCCATTCATTCTTTCTGAATGTAATTTTTTTTTTAATTCTTTTTTTGTCACAATGTACTGCCTTTTGTTGAACACCAGCGTTTAGGGGAAAATAATCCCCTGTGGACGTGGATTCTGTAGGTGCCCATCTCAGTTTATAAAAGATGACAATTAGTACATTAGCTGAAGCCTTGGGCCACAGTTGAGACAGGGGCTTCCTTTCTCTTTCTTTAGGAAACTGTGACTTAAATTCAGTATTATAACAACAACAATATGACATTTTTTAAAAAGAAAAATTTACCACCTTTACTCAGCTCTTTTTGTTTTTTGCTTTTTTGCCTTGTATTGTGCCTCTGTTTACTCATCTGTAAATGGTGATACCACCTCCCAGTTGCCACTGCTTACTTTAATAGGTTTGACATTAAGCCAAGTGGAGTCATAACCAGGCATGCTGGGCACTTTAAAGAGAGGAGGCAAAGAACCATGAAATCAAGCTCAGGTAGCAGATAGATTTTAATGCTATAAATGGGACTGTGAAGATGGAAGTTTAATCTTTTGAAATCTGATCCCATTAGTTCAGTCAAAGGACTTAACTTGAGAAATCAATAAAATGAATTAATTGTGTGCTCTCTTTTCCATTTGGTGTAGCAGCTCTTTAGGCTTTGGACAAAAGGCAAAATTCACATGCACGTTAAGCTAAAATAGCATTTGAGATAACTGAAAGATAAGAACTGCAGGCTGGGTTGCTCCCAGTGAGGAAGACGATTAAGTCCTTGGGTGAGTGGGGGAGCAGGGCTTTCAGGAGTCTCTCCCTGATGGACTCGGCCATTGAGAAAAGGCTGCACTGGCTTCAGTCCTCATGAACCCCCACAATACCCGTCTCAGGATATTTGATGCTTTTTGGACAGTTTTTAATGTATAGAAACAAATTGTAATTCCTTATTTGAACTTGATAATTAGAAGGCCACGCTTGAGGTTCAGGTATAAAGAAATTGCAGTTCTGCGATTTGAATAATTAAAACACATCAGAGCAGCATTCTATGGCCTAGTGGTAAGCTTTTTCTCTGACATTCAGTTGTTCCTAATCTCTACCACAAATGTAAAAGGTAGTTTCCCTGCCTCCAAATCATGGTGAGTACTACAGCAAAGTTAGCAAAGTTTGTTTCAGCAGCAAGGAGGCATCACTGACTCTTAGGAGAGAAAGGTTCAGGTCAGGCTTTGGATTTTATGTCAGAGCATCCCTTGAAAGTGCTGTAGAACTTAAGATTCCCAAAGGCAGCAATCATTGTCTGTTTCATTTACTGTTCTACGTTCAGTACTTAAAATAATGCCAATTATTTACATTCAGAGAAAATGTTTTTTGTGAGAGTGGATGGGAAGCTATGGAAAATGCTCCCATATCTTCAGCTCAGTGTGTGTGTGTGTGTGTGGGGGGTATATATGTGTGTGTGTGTGTGTGTGCAGGGGCAAGGTAGCAAGAGACAGAGTTGTAACAGACCTAGGAAATAACTATTAATCCCTGGTGATGGGAACGTCCTCTAATCACACTGCTTTAGTTTGGTAAGTCTGCTGGATTGCAATATACCAGAATGGAATGGCTTTTAAAAAGAGAATTTATTATGTTACAAGTTTACAATTTTAAGGCCTTAAAGATGTCCAAACTATGGCATCCAGAGAAAGGTACCTGTTCTAGTTTGCTAGCTGCCGGAATGCAAAATACCAGAAACAGAATGGCATTTAAAAAGGGGAATTTAATAAATTGCTAGTTTACAGTTCCAAGGCCGAGAAAATGTCCCAATTAAAGCAAGTTTATAGAAATGTCCAATTTAAGGCATCCGGGGAAAGATACCTTAGTTCAAGAAGGCCGATGAGGGCGGCTGCCGTGGCTCAGCAGGCAGAGCTCCGACCTGCCCATATGCAAATTTAAAAAAAAAAGAAGGCCGATGACGTTCAACGTTTCTCTCTCAGCTGGAAGGACACATGGCGAACATGACGGTGTCCGCTGGCTTTCTTGTGGCTCTACCAAAAAAAGACTCTCTCCAAAATGTTTCCTCTTTTAAAGGATTCCAGCAAGCAACTCCACCTTCAGTGGGTGGAGACACACCTCCATGGAAATCATCTAACCAAAAGTTACCACCCACAGTTGGGTGGGTCACATCTTCATAGAAACAGTCAAAATGCTCCCACCAAGCAATACTGAATGAGGATCAATGGGGATGGCTTTTCTGGGGTCCACCACAGATTCAGACCAGCACAGTACCTTGACTCAAGAAAGGGCCAATGACACTCAGGGTTTCTCTATCAGCTGGGAAGGCACATGGCAGCACCTGCTAACTTTCTCTCTACTTCTCATTTTCAGTGGCTTCCCTGGGAGGCATTTTTCTTCCCCATTTCCAAACATCTCTCTCCGTGTCAGCTCTGAAGCTTCTTCCAAAGTCCCCTTAAAGGACTCTAGTGAGCAACCCCACCTTGAACGGGTAGATCACATCTCCATGGAAACAATAAAGAAGTTCCCACCCAACGATATTGGATGAGAATTAAAGAACATGGCTTTTCCGGGGTTCACAACAGTTTTAAACCAGAACAGTCCACCCTGTGGATCCTCAAAAGACAAGTTCTTTCCATATACAAAATACATTCATTCCATTACAATGTCAAAAAGCCTTAAACCATTTCAGTAACAATAGAAATAAATACAAAGTCAAAAACAGTACCACAATTGCATAAAATCCAGTTACAGGTATGATCTGTCCTAAGGCAAAAACATTCTCCTCTGGTCCTGGACCTGTGACACTCAGAACAAGTTATCTGCCACCAATATACGAAGGAGGGGCAGTCAAAAGATACATGTTTCCTTTGCTGTAGGGAGCAGGGGTCACTGGACCCAAACAGTTCCGAAAAACCTGCCGGGAAAACTCAATTGGATTCTAAAGTCTGAGAGTCATTCATCCTGTAGGCTTTAGAAAATGGCACTCCCATTCTTTCGAAGGGCCTAAGCTGTGGCCTTGCTCTCTCCAAACACTAGGGTGAGGGTTGCAACCTTGCAGTACATTGGGAAGACCACCTCTTTCTTACATCCACTCTCTCTAAGCATGAGGGCAGCACCCGGGCTCTCTGCCATTTCTGGGGCATATGCTCAACCCCCTCAGAACCATGAGATGGCTCCCCCCAATCCCCAAGGAACGTGTTCCACTCTTTCCAAGGCCTGAGGCACCAGAACTCTTCCTGAGCATCGAGGTGGAAGGCTGGTCCCCTGCCTTTGGGGCAAACCTCTCCAAATTCATGAATGGGTCCACTTTCCTGGCCTAAGGTTTCTTGGCTTCCTACCTTATCTTCCATGGTTCTGCCTTTGAAGTCACTTTTCCTTCAATCTGTCCCTTTCTGTTCCTTTTAGTATAGACTGGCAGTAGTTCCATTTATACAGATGCCACATACTCTTGTTGTTTTTCTATGTAGCATGGAGGGATCAAAACCATCAGACATTAGGATTTTCCACAAATACTTCCTGGATAACTCCATCTCCAACCCTAGCTTTTTCTGAACTGAGTGACTGTTTCCAGGTCTGGTTAAATCCTCATGTAGGGCACTGTTCTCTGGGGTCCCTATTTCTGGAAGCCCAGAATGTTCCAGACCATCAATTTTTCGTTTCTCTGTACCCAAGAGTCAGTTCTCAGCTTATCTATTTCCTGTCACATTTCACTGTAAGTTACATGGCGAAGCTAGTCTGCATTTTCCACAATTAAGTTGGAAATCTCTTCAGCTGAGTACCAGTTTTAAATTCTGACTTCCATGCAACATCAGGATACAATTTGGCTAAATTTTTTGCCACTTCAAAATAAGGATTGCCTTCCTTCCAGTTTTCAATAACGTGTATCATTTCTTTCTAAGGCCTTATCAGAAGTATCCTGTGTCCACATTTCTACCAACAGTGTCTTCAATACATTCTAGACCTTCTGTATTAAGTTTCTCACAACTCTTCCAGACTCTTCCCTGTATCTATTTAAAAAGCTCTTCCAATATGTTTGGTATTTGCAAACCACAGCACCCCACTTTTCTGTTACCAAAATCTGTTTTGGTTTGGTATGGCTCCTGGAATGCAGTATACCAGAAATGGGAATGGCTTTTAAAAAGGGAATTTATTACGTTACAAGTTTACAGTTCTAAGGCCTTAAAAATGTCTATACTATGACATGCAGAGAAAGATACCTTTGCTCAAGAAAGGGCCAATGACATAGGGGTTTTCTCTGTCAGCTAGGAGGGCACATGGTGGCATCTGCTAGCTTTCTCATTTAGAACAGCTTCCCTGGAGATGTTTTCCTTCTTGATCTCCACATGTCTCTCTCTGTGTTGGCTCTGAAGCTTTTTCCAAAATGTTTCCCTCTTAAAGGACTCTAGTAAGCAACCCCATCTTGAATGGGTGGAGAAACACGTCCATGGAAACCACCTAATCAAAAGGTCATACCCACAATTGGGTCGGTCACATCTCCATGGAAATAATAAAAAAGGATCCCACTCAACAGTATTGAATGAAGATTAAAGAACATGACTTTCCTGGGGTTATACAACAGTTTTAAACTGCACACATACATTTTTCATAAGCATTTATTCAGCTTTACTTAAATGGAGATTTAATTAAATAGAGCTAGTTGAAAGTTGTTTGATTTGATGATTGTATTGCATGGATGTCTTATTGAAATAAATGACCCAGTTTGTTTTAATACAGGAGTGTTATAGTGAGAATAGTAAGCCATCGTTCTGGATCTTATGCTGCTTGGAAATTGGTCCATTTTCATAAGCATCTTGACAACAGGTATTTTATTGTCATTCATTCTTCAAACAAGTATTGAGCTCTTCCCGTGTGCCAGACTTGCATCTGGGGCAGACAGAAAAAGGTTCTTCATAGGCAGTAACTAATATGAAGTGTCACATACAATGGGTACTCAAAGGAAAACACTGGTGGGGTGCTCAGCTGATTAAGGTGGCTTGGGGTCTTTAAGCCCAGAAACACAGGTGTCACCCCATGTATCTGCCTTTGAAGCCCACTCTGGTTGGTGAAAGAGGATGGATGGTTCAGCATGAGCTCTCTCTCTATCTCATGATGGGGATGTCTTGTGTTCATGCTGTACTTACTGTGATGGGTCAATTTTATCATTGTTGCATGCAAAGGACTCCATGCTTGTCCTTATAGCAGTTTCTGAAAATGAGACTCACTTGGACCACCTATGGAACAATAACTTTGGTTGTTTATTATGAATGTGGATTCCTAGACCCACCCCAACTCTCTCTGTAGTGGGCGTTCAATTCTCTTCCCCACCCCAGTATTTACTTGCTTTCTCATTTCCAGCCTTTATTTTCTTAACATTTCTCTTGCTTGAAGAGACCTTCTCTGACCTCCCTATCTAACACAGCGCTCTTGATTCTCACACTGCTGCTGTTTTCAAGCCCCTGCACATACTTTGTTTTCTGCTTAGTAGGTATCCGTGCATATGCTTTTTGTCTGTCTCCCCCACTAGAAGTGAGCTCCATGAGTGCAATCTTGTGTTTTTCTCCTCTCTGTCCCCAAGGCCTAGAGCCTGCCTGGCACATAGTAGGCGCTCCATAAAGCCGTTGACTAAATGTCTCCAGGTGTGAATTTTATGTGTGTTTAAGTTGTCTTATAGGGAGAGAGGAGATCAGTTAATAAGAGGCAGAGACCCAACTTGGGTGTCTAATATGGTTTTTCCCTCCAGTCTCTAACAAATACTGTTTTCATGGAAAACTGTGACTTAATTGTCATGTGCCATCTCTTAGTGTATTGGCATTAGAAACTTTCTCATTGTGATTCTTTCAGCATCTTGGAAAAGGTGGAAGTTGTGGATAGAGGCTGGGTGGAGGGGTGGTGCCAGGATTTCTCTAGGACCTTAAAAATCACTCTGCCCCAATAACCAGGTGGTTCTGGTCCCTGCAGCTGGTCCCAGGATTCTCACCCCAGTGATTTCCTTGTTCTTGGAGCCTGGATCAGAGAGGAGAAAGTTTTAGCATTTGGGACCATTCTAAGCCAGGCAAAATGATTTCTGCGAAAGGAGAGGAAAGGACAATGTCTTGCTCAGGTAGCGCAGCTTTATAGTGGAAGCAGCACATGGAGCCTCCTGTTATGTTTCAGTTATTCTCAGGGGTTAGAGGGAAAAGTAATCAGCCTTATGTTAGATTTGAATAGTTTGGAGCTAATTACTGGGAGAGTAATGATACTTTGTATTTCCATACCTGGAACATCAGAAGTGGTATTATGACATATTTTTATTGATTTGGATTTGTCAGCAAATAGCAAGGCTTTATTTTTAGGACCCGGGATGATTGCTGTATACTACTGGTAAAGCACTGTGGATTGTCAGGGGTTCATCTTCGTAGGAGGCCCATATGCATAATTCCCTATTCTTGGGCTTTTTAGAGACACACAGCAAATCTAGGCTGCCTGGTGAGGTTGTCTTGTTACTGCTTTGGGTTCTCAAATATTTTCCTTAAGTCATACTAAAATCATGTGGACTCAGTTGAATCAATGTTGATGTTAAAAACGGGAAAAATCACCAATATTTCAAATAGATAAGTGCATTGCAGTGCATTGGTACAATGGAAAAGCACCAAATAGCTGAGTTGAGTGAATTCTGATTACAAAAAGTAATATGAATGACTCTCACTTAATTGGTCTCAAGCATTGAGTGTTTATAAAGCCCTACAAATGAGTCTTACATGATGCAGAGAAAAAGAACAAGACTCGTGACAGTGTGCATTTTTATGAAGTTCAAATATAGGCAAAGCTCAACTATATTGTTTAGATATTTGTACATAGGTGATCAAATTATAAAAAAAAGGAAGGAAATTATAAGGGAGGATATTAGTTTGGCTCTCGAGTGAGGAGGAAATGAGTGATGGGGGTTTCAGGGTACTAGAATTCTTGGTGTGAGTTATGGTTACACAGATGTTCACTTTCTAGTAACTGAGCTCTGTGTTACCTGTGTGCCTTATGAAGTATAGCATACACAAGCATATAAAACAAAACAAAACAGAATGATTAACCAGGATATTTTTCCTTTTCCTATTAAGTCTGCATAGCTATTTATAGTATGAAAACTTGGGGCAGTACTAGAGCCAGGGAAGCTAGTTTCTAGTCCTAATTTTGTCACTAACTAGTTGTGTGGCCTGTCAGTCCCTTAAGTTCTCTGGGTTTTGCTTTTATACCTGTAAATTGAGGGAGTTAATGGAATTTGGGATCTTGTCCAATTTTTAGCATCAAAACTTTCTCAAACACAAATCTTAACTGAAGCTCAAGAAGTGAGACAGAAGGTAGAATTGCTCTGGCATGGCATGGTAGGCTGCCTGAGCCCCTTGTCCTTCTAGTGGTGGTTCTTGGGGCCTTTCGCGGGGGAGGGGGGGTATCCTAGGGCATGAGTAAAACTCATGTTCTAGAAAGGAGTTCCGTAAAGGATTAATTCCCATTGCCTGGCTAATTGGGGTAAGGTATTCTCCTGTTGCAACCTCTCCCTAGTGAAGTCAGCTAGTTGAGTCTTGGTCAATAAGCATGTTGCTTGGACTTGCTGTTTGAGGTGGGAGAGAAAGAGGAGAATTATGAGACCATGCTCTAACAATGAGAAGTTGAGGAGATGAACTCATCTGAGAGCAAACCTTGAGCTCCTATTATACGCAGCAGTGAATAAGACTCTGTTTCCACAGACTTGGGTTTAGTCAAGGACACAGGTTGCCTAACAACATGGGAGGTATAAGGGCCATGAACACTGGATAGGGGGCACATATCTCAAGTTTGAGGACTCAGGAGCACTTTCTAGGGAAAGTGACATCCAAGCTGTGGAACCTGGAGGTAGGAGTAGGAGTAGGGGGTAGCCAGATAATGGAAGATGGGCAATAGGGTGGGAGTACAAGGTCCTAAAGGTGAGAGAGAGCATGGCTGTTTATGGAAATGAAACTAGCATATTTACAAGATGGAAAGATGGCTAGAGATGGAGCTCTAGAGGTAGGCAGCAGCCAAATCATGTAAGACCATGTCGGTGCATTAGGACTTTATCCCCAGGAGGGAAATAATGAGATTTGCATTTTTGAAATGTCACTTTGGCTGCTTTAAGGAGAATGGATTGGTGTGGAGCCAAAATCAAAGGTCAGAGTTCCATCACATTAATCCCAGTCAGAAAAGGACCTAGGTCCTTTTGAACACGGGTGATAGTGGTGGAGAGGGAGATGAGTGAACAGACTTGAGAAGGAATCACGATATCTGGTGAATTAATGAGAGGCTGAGGTCATGAAGATAATGTCCAGGTTTCTTATTTGGACATCTAAGTGGATGGTGCTGCTGTCTGAGACAGGGAACAAGAGCCACAGGAGGAGGGGCGGCGGTGTGCAGGGGGAGTGCGTGGGGGTGGTATATAGGGGGGTATGTTCAGTCTTGAAAGAACTTGAGCTGATAATATAAGCAGCAGCTCCAGAGGATGATTAGAATGGGCTGCATAAAAATGAGGCCAATTCATGTGAGTTCTTGAGAGTCGTGTCAGAATCCCCAGGAGGGAGCTGACTTGGGAGGGGGGGGCGGGGCATGGTTTTTACTTTAATTGATGTGCGCAACCAGGTCCACGCAAAATGGCACATGTGAGTCCCTATTTTTTGGGTATTCGAAAGCAGTGGTTTTCTTAAACTTTTTGGTAATTGATTTCACTGGGAACATAGTAATTTTTATTTAACCTTTTTTATTTAATTTTATTTAACCTATTTAAAATGTGTTTAACATTTTCTTTCACTATAGTTTTGCCTTTCCAAGGAGTCATAAATGGAATCAAATAGTACAACATTTGAAATATTGCTTCATAGCCACAACGTTTTGGTTGGTGGGAAATAATGGTTTATGGTTGCAGATTGTGATGACATCTTGGCTCCAACAGCCCTCTGATTCTTACAACTGAGAGTTCCTCCATATCTCACCTGGAATCCAGCTCTGCTAGAATAGCCTCCTGCCAGCAGCTATTATCTTTTACCATGCAATGAGCCTTACATTTGTGCCCGATTTTAGTAACTGGTCCCTGTTTTGTTTCTTCTTCCAACCTCATCCTGGACTGAATTCCTACCTCAGCTACCTTTTTTGGTACTCCATTCTACAGGGAAATAGTTCTTCTCCCAAACACCAAAAGCCCTGCCATTATTTTCTGCTACCGTTATCCCTCTGTGCCCCATATTTGCAAGCCCTCCTGGTGTTTGAGTCTAAGTATCTCTAGAGTACTCTGTTCCAGTTGTTTCACCTGAGCCCCAACTAGTCCACAGCTGTTGCTCTGTGGTTCTGTAATTGCAAGTGTTTGCCTTTGCATTCCTGCAGGGTTGGGATACCTCTTGGCCATCTGCTTCCAGTTTAAAAGTTAATAAGGGTAGATGCTACGAGTAGAGTCCACATCTATGCATTCTCTTGGTGTAAGAATTGTCCTCTAGGACGCTATGGAGGTTTGGCGTGTTGGTAGTAGGGCATCACTGTCAACAAATAGCTCCCTTTCCATATTAGGTGTGGGATCCAGGCGCTGTACCCCCTGAGTTGCCTCCTCTTTTCTCCCTGACAAATATCTGTTTGACACATCTGTTACCTTCATCGTTTCCTGTTTTTGCATGTAGAGGGTGTTCAAGTGGCTGACTGCCTAGTTTGTGTAATTGTCTACTCCTAATATCAACATCAGTAACTTAGAATGGATTTCTGATCCTGTGCCTGGTAGTGTCTTGGGAGGGTGCTTCTTGTGCTGGTAACTCCAAAAGTAAAAGAGAGCATGATGTGATGGAAAATCCTGCCATGGGTTGTCCTTGCTGGAGTCCCGTGGCCTGTTATTGTCCACTCTGCTAATCAACCCTTATTCGCTTGGTGTGGTCCTGTAAAGAGTAAGTAGAAGGAGCTTCAGCCTCTATTCTGAAGTTTCAAACTACTTCTGTGTCCTTAAAATTTCTTCTGATTATATTCTGGTTTCCAGAGAAACCAGGAATTGGGATTATTAAATAACTACAGTGTTAAAAAGCAAATCAAGCAGGTTTGAATCAAGAAGAAATGAAAGGAGGAAAGATGAATTGCTCCATTGCTCCTCACTCTTCCCCAAGTCCCAGATTCTATTATTTGTGAGCTCATAAAGATTTCACACCATTGGGGTTTGGGGATGTCTTATCAATTGAAGGATATGAAGTCTCACAAATCTATACACATTTGATGAGATTCCCGGAACACGTGAGTGTCAGACCATGTAAAAATGCCAGAGAAGCAAAACCTCTTGTAGTATAGAAATAGGTTCAGTGTCATAATTCCAGTATGAATTATTTGCCACTTTCAAACTTGGGGAAAAGTTATGAAAGATATGTTAGACTTAGTTGTTGCCTTAAGAGAGCATAGTCTGAAATTTATTGCTATTAATGATATTATTCATTATTAGCAAGGAACTAGTTTAATTGTTGTGGGAAAACTAAGAATGTCTTCCCTGATGTCCACGCTGTTTGCACATTGTTCATCCCAAAGGATGACAAGAATCATCACAAAATGAATAGTTAATTATATAATCTTTGCTACATATCTGTTTTCTTAGCTAGTCTTTTAGAATGAGTTTTTCTTCCTTGAATAAACCATAATGACCATTAAATAGATTTCTTTTATTTCACAGTCAAGACATAAACTAAGTCAAAGCATTTTTTTTATACTGGTGCTTTTAACTTGGAGGTTCATATGTTATATGATGTAAAATGTGAGATGTGAACCATGTTCCAGAATGATGCTGCCTTGTTGCTCTGCCCATCTGGTACTCAACTTGATGGCAAACTGTAGGGTCCATTGGCTTCAGGAAAAGTTTTAGATAAAGTTGCTAGGAATTTGACTGCAATCTTAATGAGGAAGAAAACAACAACCAAAGGATTGAGATGTAATCAACCCACATTAAGTATTCTGAACAAGCAGGAGATAGATACTGGTACTAACTTCCAAAGAGGGTTAGATTGGAGTGTTTTTTGCCCTTCCCAGCTCCATGATTTGGGTTGATAAACTATCCATACCCAAAACTGATTAGCCATGGAGATCAAGATAGTGAATTAATGAATGTTGAAGGCATCTCCCAGCCATCATCAAAAACAGTACATTTAGAGGTCATGGTTTAGGCCTTTGCCAAAATTGCCGAGGTGGCTGAGCCCACAAAGCAGGCCTGCCTGGTCTGCAAGCCGCAGGAGACTATAAGCCCCAGAGGTGAGCCTATAGCACAGAGCACAGGTTGAAGAAGGGAGGGATGGGCAGAAAGGAGAGCAAGGGCCAGTTAGGAGAGGGCTGGCAGAGCCTATTTCAAGAGCATAACCTGCCAACTGTTAAACATTGAATCCATTGGATTAGCTACTTGTCTTCTTTAAGGGAAGAATGAGCTGGGAGTGAAGAAAGAGGAAAGGTCCTTTACTTTGTTTGCAGGAGAGGGCAGAAAAGTGCTTATAGGCTGGCTGAGCAGAAACTTAGAGAAAGGAAGCTTTGGGCTGGTATAGGATTTTCTCCTTCGTTTGCCTTAGTGGTTTAGGAATAAGCTCAAACTCTAATTTGCATGCAGGTCACCTGGAGGGGGGGGGCATAAAAAATGGAGATTCTTCTGCAGTGGTTCTGGGATTGGAGACTGCATTTGTAACAGGCTCCCAGGTGCTGCTGCTTGTTCAGGGACTGTATTTGAAGTAGCTAGGTTCTCATATTTTCTTTTGGGCCATGCTAGAATTGGATCAAAATAGCCTTTTCCTGGTATCCATTCCATTTACTATGGATTTATCCATAGTAAATTTATCCATAGTAAATCCGTTTAATTAGATTAATCCATCCATTCCACTAACTGCAGAGACTCTCTGGCTGCCATTAATTCTAATCTTATTGCCACCGCTTTATCTCTTCTCATTGGGTCTGTGCAATGTTGGACCTTGAAGAGTTTCATTACCTGGCTTTTTTCTCCATCTGGACTGTGTTTCTGCTGTGGGTTCCATATGATGATTCTCTATCTTCCTGTGCCTGCAGCAAAGACTTGGGAAGTTTTTCTTCTTTCTCTGTCTGTGGCAATCAAGATTGGTTTAGAAATTAGGTTAAAGAGTACATGATACATGGCCATGGTGGCTCAGCAAGCAGAATTCTTGCCTACCATGCCCGAGACCTGGGTTCGATTCCCAGTGCCTGCCCATGAGAAAAAAAAAAAAAAAGAGTACATGGGACAGAGATAAAATGGTTAAGAACTAGGATGCCTAAATGCTGCTTTCCAAAGTTCCATTCTTCTCTGTAGCTTTCTGAAGCACCAATATCTGAAAGGTAGACAGAGTTCCGCTTGATTTTTTTATTCGCTTCAAGTCTTGTACCTTCCATATTAGTGTTTCAGATTGGAACCTTGCAGTTTAGTTTCAGTTGGTGGTATTGGCTCTAGCCCACCCTGAGATATCCATATCTAGAGATCTTAAGTGCTCTGATTGTCCCTGTAAAGCAACGAAAGTAGAGAGAGGGCCTGACACAGAGGAGCCTTTAGCTTTGGTTCAGTTTGCTGATCTTTAGATTTGGAGGAGAATAGAGGAGAGAAGCACCACGTGTGACTTTTGAATGCCAGTGACTGTACCCACCTAATAACACCCATTAACCCTGAAATCTCACCAATCAGTATTAAGAATAAGTGACTAGGTGGTGAAGGTGATAGGCAGGAAGGAAAAGCCTCCTTTCCCTTCATACCATACAAGTGACATATTAGCTGTTTTTTGCTGGTTGATTGGCCTGTTGCCTCTCAGTAGTAGATGCTTCATAGATGCTTACTGAAGCTGGGGTTCCCCTGTCTGAAAAGGTAATTCTCGCTTGAGTAGCAAAACTGGCATCATGCATAGCTGTCTTCAGTGTGATAAACCAGGAGGATACATAATTCTTATTTAGCAGAAGCAGATGTCACATAAAAATACTTTGCCTTAACCGTGACAAAGTGGCACTGAATAGTCATTTAAGAATTTACTGTAATGAATATTCAAATAGATGTGCTAATGTAGAGAAAAAAAAATGTTCCCTCTTGTTATGGTTGGACCATACCTGTATGTGACTTTATAATATTCCTCCAATTTTCCCCACCAGGGCTTTGCCAAACATGTGAGCTGTGAGTCTGGGCTCTGAGCCTACTTAGTTGTGGGAGGTATAATCCTTGAAGGTAGTTTTAGGCACTGAGTGCCTATCTGTGGACTGTGGAACCTTGCCTTGTGTTCAGTATCCTGGATTGGTCCCATGTACTCATATATCATATAGCAAGCATGTGAGCAGGGCTTGTCTTATACAGCTGGCCCTTTAGTAGAGTGTAATGTTAATGTACCTGATGCTGGATGCCCAGAAGCATCAGTGAAGCTCATTGGCCTTTGCTAGTGAAAAATAACTATAGGCAATCTTGAATTCCTCAGCAAATGCTCAAAAGGACAGGTGCTAAAAGGCTGTAGAACTCTACCCCCACCACTTAAAGCACCTCAAAGCTCATGCCATTTTGTAAGCGTTATCAGTGTAGTTTACAATATACCATCCTTCTATAAAATTTGTTAGTGAAGTGAACAAGCAAAGTGCATAATTGGACCCAGACAGCTGACAATCCTAGTTCTACATGCATTTCCTCAATTGTGAGAACTCCTTTAAATACCCCAACCCCTAGGGCCCTTGGTTTCCTTTTTTGAAGGTGTGTGTGAGATGTTTGGAGTGGGCCAAATGATTCCCAAACCTGGCTGAATAGAACAATCCCTTGGGGTTTCTAAGTTAGGAGTCGGCAGACCTTTTCTGTAATTGTAATATTTTGGCGACTACTCAACTCTGCCATTGTAAATACATAAATGAAACTTCATGGCTGTGTTCCAATAACACTTTATTTAAAAAACAAGTGGAATACTAGGTTTGACCCACAGGCTGTGGTTTGCTGATCCCTGAATTAAATTAAAAACATACTTCCTTGGTATTACTGCTGGCTATTCTGCTTTAGTAAGTTGTAAGTGGGGCCTGGTAATCTATGTCTTAATTTCTGAAGGGAGGGGATTCTGATGATCAGCTAAATACAGAAATCATTTAGATTTGGTGATTGCTAGTCATACCTAGCTTCATGATTTAAAAATTTTTATTGAAATCTATCATAATAAAAGGCAATTGAATTTTTTAGAAAACCAGCTTTTTAAAACTTCTTAAATGAAATGCTTTTGAGGTCAATTTAGAAAATTATGAATCTCTTGGTGAAAATTAAATGTGAACACATTTTAGAGGAACACTTTATAAGAAATAGGAACTTAGGAAGGAATGCTTTAATTTTTTTTTTCTCCATGAGAATGTTAAATCCCTCATTAAGTTATAAGAACCACACACCTTTCCAAGTTCAATTTCATTTTCAGTTTCTTTTCAACAAGCATTTGCGTGTAGAATGGGGTGCTTCTCATATGTCCCCAAGAGTGCTATTCCAGCGAGTAGAAAATTGGGAGTTTGTTGTGTTTTTGCCTGTTCGCTGACTTATTCTCTCTTCCGACCTGAGTACCAGGAACCTCTGTTGTCAGGGTCTGTATTCTGAGACCGGGCTACTAGGCAAGGGTGTAGTGACGATGGCCTGTCTTGGCACTTGTAGTTGTTCTTGAAAAGGGTCCAAGATAGATCTGCCTTTTCCTGAATGATGGGCTCAGAGCAGTTTTCTCAGTCTTGTCAATCTTGGTATTTGGGGCCAGATAATTCTTTTTTGTGGGGAAGGAGGCTAACCTGTGCTTTGCAGGATGTTTGACGTCATCCCTGGCCTCCACATCCCGTACCCCAATTGTGATAACTGAGAGTGTCTTCAGAAATGACTGAATGTCTCAGAGGTGGGGACTCTGGTTGAGTACCTCTGGTTTAAAGCTAAGGCCTTTGTGTTCTATAGTGAACCCTAGGAGGTGAAATCCCAAGAACAAACTACATTTCACCTACATAGGAGGTAAGATCGGTGATTCTGGATCTAAACCAGGCCTTTGGGAGAGGAAGAAGCCATAGGCATCTTATCATGCTTTTGTTCTCTCATGTCCTCCTAAGCCTCTACTGTGTGTGTCAGTGTTGCTGAACTAACTGTTCTGAAACACAGTCTTCAGACACAACTTACCTGCTTTGGAACTTCAGACAGCTTCCTGTCCTGAGAGACCTCCATTATCTGAACTACTCTACCCGCCCTAACCCATTTACCGTTCTTCCTTGGCACTCATCTTTGGTTGTGGATAATTTTGTTTTCGTATTTCTAGTGTTTTTATTCTGATAGTAAGTACGAAAATAAGAACATGGATATCTTAGGTTGGAAAAAATGAATCAATCTTTAGACTTAATTGAGGAGCTCCAGATTGAGATGTACTGGGATGTGGATTGGGTCTGTGATCAAAGAAAATGGATTAAATGGAAAAAAATGATACATGGGCTTGAAGTCTAGCAGCAGTTGCTGAGGGCCAGTCTACTCTTATAGCTGTACCTGAATTGTTTGTATAGGTCACTGTTACCTGTTCATCATATTTCTTCGGGAAAGTATACAGGTTTAAAGTTGTGACAGTTTGCTGGGTGCAGAGGGAGCAGATGGCCTTGGCATCCATGGGAGTTTTTTTCTTTATTTGTGGGAGTTGTCTCCATCCTCTGAACTCTTCTACACTGGAGGTTTCTTCTCAGAAGCTGCTTCTTCAGTTGACTTAGGTTGTACCTGAGCTGCGTGCCTCTGCCCCAAGAGTAGACGGCCTTTTGTGGGAGCAGTTGGTCACCATGATAATTTGGAAGAGGTTATAGACATTCATTATCTACCTTAAAATACCTTTGTCTGTATGAGTTCATGTCTGTTTCCAAGCCTTTGGGCTCTTCCTTTGTCTAAATCCCGCCATTCTCATTCAGGACCTAAAACTTTTGGCCTGTTGTATGTCGAAATAAATCCATCAGCCTTATTGTCTCGGAAATATGTTCTATATTCTACTATGAACTGATGAATGACTTTTAATAAGCAGACCAGAACTTTCATGTCTAAATAAGTGTTACTGTTCAATTAAATCATTTTAGGATGATTCTAACAATACAGTCATTGCTCAAGAAGTTTTGAGATGCCTCTTACTGTTTTCAAAACCATTTTATAAGTCACACTTGAACCGGAGAAATTCCACTTGTACAATTAAATCACTCTGTTGAAGATTTCTATGGGCCAAGTAGTGTACCAGGGCTGGGAATCAAAAGAATGATTAATTCTCAGTGTCTGCTCTCATGGAGCCTACATTTTGCTCGAGATAAGTGTGTAAGTGGCACAAGGATGAGCCAGGTTACGCTGGCATGTCATGAGGAACAAGAAAGTCTGTAGTGCCCAGGGGTTGGGGAGGGAGGGGAAATAACATATATGGGGAAATGAGTATGGAAGGAAGGTCAGGGGAGGCTTATACCATAACAAGTGAGTAGGATTTCAAGAGGATTTGATGGGAGAGACTAATAATACCCTTCCAGGGAGAGGCAGCAGTATAAGCAACAATATTTTGAAAATCTAGGGGCTTGTTCAGGAAATAACATTTCATTGGCTTAATGTTCCCTGCAGTGACAGTTCTCCTGGACAAGCCCAGCAGAAACACTGGCACTGTGGGGTTATGCTAGGTGAGTCTAGAGGGTTGGTGCTGGCCTAGCTGGGGTCTACCAGAGGAGCTGGGAGCAACTATAACCCAGAGATAGGAATATATTGTGGCCCCAGCAATACTGGTCACAGGGGTCTAGCAGGAAGTTAAAGACTAGGACGAGAGTTGGCAGCAGGATTGCAAGGCAGGTGCTGGGGAATTTTTTTGTTTAAGGCTGAACACTGTGAACCAGGTTAGAGTCACAGGGCTTGTGCTTACTTAGACTGACACTGGAACAAGCAGGCACATCATAAACTTCAGAATGAAAGAGAGAGAGCGGAAGTAGCTGGTAGCAGGTCAGACCCCAGAGGGCCTTGAATAACAAAGTTTGGACTTACTGATTTATAGGCGCTTTGTGAATAATAGATATTAAACTTGTCTTCTGTAGGTTTGTGAATGTTTCTCCTCAGTCATTTGTTTATGGAAAACTTTTCTGAAAAATGAATGTTGTCAAATCCATCAGTCTTTTTCCTTTATGAAGTGTTGAGACATTCAAATTCTTGCAAATGAAGTATTTTTGGAACCCAACAGTCTTGACACTTATTTAGTGATTGAGTAAATCAGCCATTATTAAAGTATGTACCTAATGTGTTCTGTTCTTCCCTATTACACTGTAATTCTTCCCTTCCCCACCCCATAACTCCATTTTGAACTCCAGTATGTCACTGCATTCATTCATGGTTGTGGCTTTTATAGGAAACTGAATATCATTCTGTTGGAAAGCCAAGCAGCTGACCACCAATCTCTTCCAGAAACCTTATGGTACTTTCATAACCCTTTTAAACTCTTTGAACAGACTAGGTGCTTTTTCTCTAAAAAATGACTCTTAGCCCAAGTTACGGTCTTCAAACACGTTCTGCTTCAGCTGAGGTGTGTGAGGAGTAGGAGCTGTAGACTCTAATCCCCCTTTCCCATTAAGTGGTGTGACCTTGAATTTGCCACTTAACCTTTCTGGTCTCATCTGCTCATTTCAAATACAAGAGCCAGTCATCTCTTTTTAATGCTTCTCTCATCACGGTCCCTTGGTTCCATGATTCTTCTGAATTTCAGCTTAGGGCTATGTTTGCTACTTTGGTTTTCTTGCCTATCATTTTCCTCTTCTAATCTTCTATCTTTGAGCCTCTTATTTGAAATCCCTTCAAGGCAGGCAGTTATTCCTGTGGATGCTTCTCTTTGTTTCTGCAGGCTCTTAGATGTGTCTGCCTCATTTCCTGGACTCTTGTCTTTTGCAGCTGAAATTAGAAACCCTCAGAAGCATAACGGATGCTAGAATCTCATGAAGTAACAGCCCTGAAATATCCCGAGTCTACTGGCAGAGAGTCTGGCTATAATTCCAGTGACAGCTCTTGATTGCTCCCTGTGTAGGTAATCACATTGGTCCCCTATTTCTCATAGACTTGAGGATGGCCTCAGTGCCTTCTCATCTCTTTGGCCAGGCCCTTTCCTTTCCTAGCCCCATCCCCCCCAGCTTTTTTTAACCTTTTAGTGTGTTATTTTTTGAAGTTTTGGAAAACTTCTAGTATAAGCCTATATGCAGATCAGAGTTTAAATCTGCAGAAGCTGCAAGCAAATACTGAACAGAAGTCTAGAGATGCTGAGCTACCTATAAAAGGGTGTGGTGTTAAATCAGGTGGCTTTGGGACTTGTGGCTCATTTGATAAACAAATGGCTGCCCAAAGCCTCCTGCAGGATCAGAGAAGAGAAGTAGCCTGGAGCCATGGAGAGTAGGCAGGATAGGAGCCAGATTTGGGTTTGTTTGGGGGTTCTCAGTAGCTTTTAATTTTAGGTACATCCCTTAATTTCTGTCCATACCTACTTCATCTATCTGTAAATGGACACAACGGGCTGTCCTTGAGTAGCATCCTAAGATGGGTAAAATTTGTTAATGCCCTAAGAGACTTCTCAGATAAAGTTGTAAATACCTTGAGGGGAGAGAGCTTATATTACTCTGGGTTGAGGAGGGGAATATATAACATTTATATTATTAAATACTCATTGATAAATCAAAGTTGTTAACTGGATCACCAGATATTTAGTGCTTCCTGTGCAAACCTTCAGTGCATTCAAATGGCGGTTGAGGCCTTTGTTCCAGCTTCTTTTGACCAGATGGCAGGTGGCTGCAGTGGGTCCAGGTGCAAGGGTGGGGCTGCCGCCCTTCCCTGTCTTTAGTTGGGGTCCCCACTAACTGCAGGGGTAATTCCCTTTTGCTGGTGCCACAGGAATACACAGGCGCACACCTCCTATCTGATTTGAAAGTCACTTCCTCACAGAAACATTTATACTAATCCTAAGTAGGTAGGCAGTTTGGGTTGCCCTGGGAACCTACCACTTCCAGGATGTTTTTCTATAGAAAAAGTGAATTCTGAGTTCCAGACTTAGAACTTAGAACACAGTTTTTTTAAATATTGGTAAAGGGAACCCTCACTTTAATTTTAGGAGGATGTGGGGCCATATTAGAGGGGACTTGGTGCTACAATGAGGCTTCTTTGGGATGGATCCAGGAGGCAGTTCTGTGCTGCTCCGTACTACCCGGCAGGTCAGTTGTTGAAGGATGCAGTATGAAAGGTACTAGGGTGCCACTTGGCTTTGATTTTTGAAGTAGCAATTTTGAATCCTTAGTTTAAAAAAAAAAACAAAACCTCAAGAACTATAACAAAAGGAGTCAGAAAGCAGCCTCAGAAAACTCACTTATGGTGGAATGGTGGTGATTTCCCAATTGGGTGTGAATGCCAAGGGTAACAGCATGTGCTTGTTGGTGTTTGAATCTCAGATGGATGTGGGGAAAACTTGATAAGGGATATTAGTTAATATCCTCTAGCTGTCTTTCCTGGCATCTCTATGGCGGGTTACCTTCTCGTTATCATGGTCAGACCCCAGAGCCTGTCCTCTGCTTGTGCCCCTGCTAGTTTCCCTCAGAGGGCAAACTTGGCTTAGTTTTTTGCATCTCCCTCCATGAAGAATGGTTCCTATGACTGGGGACTAAGATACACGTAAAATTTTTTTTAAAGGATATTAAAAAAGAAACTCATGACTTCCAGAAGGTTACTTTGCCAGGTAACTGGCCAGGAATAATG